>PVJA010001124.1:0-56859 GCA_004027025.1 Myocastor coypus | reverse complement strand
TGCTGTTCCTCAGGCTTTCTCTGGGAGAACTGTGGATTGGCTTCTAGAAAACACCCATGAAGAAAGAGGCTATTTGCATAGCTCTGGTGTAGGCCAATGGGCTTGATCACTGTTAGTAGCTGAGACCTCTGTTGGGTCTCAGGCTAGGGAGATGAGGAATGGATGGGCCATCGTGCCATCACAAGGGAGAACTTTTACTCAGTCCAGTGATGGCATGGTGACTCAGCATTTCAAACGATGTATGTGTTGCCTAGGACCCAAGCATGAAGCAGCAACAGAATTGGACTACTTTTTTAGTCATTTTAATGAAAAAAAATGGCAATGAAGCAGTCTCAAGGGCTGGGAAAATAGCTCAGTAGACGTACTTGACTGATAAGCTCAGGGTCCTGAGTTCAATCCCTGGTACTAAACAAAAGAAAGAAAGAACAGTTTCAAAACAAGATACAAGATTCTTGAAATCTTGAAGACACAGTTACAATAATTGATACATTGCATATTGTCTTTATAGTAGCTATGCAGAGGAAAACATGCAGACAGGATATCTTGTCTGAAACAATATTAATGTAAGCCTTTCTTCTTGATTAATGAACTATGAAAACAGCTGCATATTTATCCTAATTTTCATATATATATATACATATATACATGTATATATATATATATATATATATATATATATATATATATGTATATATATGTATATATGTGTGTGTGTGTGTGTGTGTGTATTTTTGTCCCCCTTTATTGGACTATATTGGGTTAGTTTCCTGAATTCAACTATCTACAATCTTTGGTCTAGAATCAAGTATGAAAAGGTTCTTTAAGGACTTCTCCAAATACAGCTTCTCTAACTGTAATGGATCAGACTATTTTATTTTATTTTTTGGAGAAGGGTCTACAGGGTGTTCAGGGACTCACTAATAGATTAGACTAGTAGTGATCCACCTGTTTACAGCCTTTAAAAAACTAGGATTACAGGTGTACGCCAACATAGCAGCCTGCATTGCCATCTCAGTACCCTGGAGGCAGGGCCAGCATGGCAGGATCTGACTATTTTATGACATGCATGTTGGTAGTTTGAAAAAAACAAACAAACAAAACAGTCCCCTGGTATGTATGCAGAGTAGCATTAATTTATGTAATAAACAACATTTCTTAGGTCTCTGTAATGGGTTTTCTTTTATGCAGTGAGAGTTAAACTCTTTTATCTAGCTTATAAAGTAAGTCCTCAGCTTGCAGCTGTCGTTTCTTCCTCATAATTATCCTATACAGTCACTTTCACTACTCTTCATTTTAACAAAACAGTGAAAATGGAGGCTTCGTGATGTGAAGCGGCACACCGTAATCCCTTACTAAAATTAGTAAAATGTGAAATGCAAGCCTTTCCCATTACATGGGGATGATTTTGAGACTTCCCTAAGACCCTGGGAGGAAACACGGGGCTACATTTCGCTTTCCGTTTCTTAGGGCACCACAAAGACACAAGCACACTCTTATGGCTCTCTTCTTCACCCTGGGAATTTTGATTGGATTAGAAGATAATAACAATGTGATATTTTTGTAGGATGGTTGTCTCAGAAAAACACAGCTATTAATTCTCACAACCTACAAAACAGGTAGTGGATTGTAATGATAGGAAACTACAATAAGGCAACACTGTATCAAGAGTTAGAAAAAAAAACTTCTTACAGAAATATGTAATAACTCCTGTATGGCCTCGTGTTAGACGGCTGGCTGCTTATGAAAGTGCGCAAAACTAGAGCGGACACTTAGTACCTCGGTGCATGAAGAAACGACTACAGAGTTGTAGGGATCCGTTAGTCTTCCTGTGAACAGTTCTACCCTGGGCAGATATGATGGTAGGAATGAGAAAGACAGACGAGAAGACAGAAAGCTGGGCTAGGTGGTCGCTGGTCTGGCTGATGGGCAAGACTGATTCAACGCACACAAAAATGATCTTTTATCTATACTTTCACCAAGTTTGTACCACATTACACAAGGTTGCTTAGTGACTAATATCTGGCTTGAACCAAACAGGATGTTTTTTTCAGCACTGGGGTAGCTTGTTTGCTTTAGGCATTGAGGTCTAGTCCCACCTACACACACTTGACCAATTTCCTGGCTTCCTGCGGCTGGCCACTCAGAGTAGTAGTGGTTTCTTTGCCTTGATCAGTGAGGCTGACAATGAGCACTAAAACAAACAAAGGCTCCCGCTCCAGGAACATAAAGAATTATGTACATCATTGTATATGCCTTATACCAAGTACTGCAATATTATAGGATAATAAAAATCTGGATATTTATTAAAGCATTCCCCGTGTAATAAACATCTAAGTAGCAAGTACTGAGGTGAGTTTTCCTTTGCTGGGTCTCTCGAGTGCCCCTCTTGTACTGTGATGGTAATGATTCACCAAACGGTGCATTCATCTCCACCTACTGCTGGTAAGATGAAACCAGACAGTTGAAACCACCCGAGAAACACAATTTATGTGCTGTACGTTGACACCTGGGTTATGCCCTTGATAATCAAGTATTTTACCTGCTCCAGAGTGTAGAAAGAGGACAGATAGGGCAGACTGGTGAGCTTCTCTGGCTAACGGTGAAACACAGAGATAAATGACTGTCAACTCAGTCACAGCCAGGACTACTAGTGACAGAATTCACACTCTGATTGGACTGAAACTTTCCACTCACACCACTGATGGAGAGAAAGCATTCTCGTTTGCTTTCTCGTCAAGGGCTTCTCCAGAGGACACAATCTGCACCCACAGCTCTCTCCTCTCCTCAGGCACCCATCTGAGCCCCTGGGCATCATGGGACCAGCCTTCCAAGAGATCTCCTGGCCTGAGATCTGGAGTGCACTCCTGCAAGCTCAAGATGAATGTCTTGTTCACTGGCGTTGCCACAGCAAAGTCCCACAAATTTAGTGATTTAATAAAAACTTACTTTCCTTTTTGTGATGTTAATGAAGAGTTTGTTATGTTTTGTTATGTTAATGAGCAAATACCAAGAACAAAGGGCAAAACAACAGTCAGTACAGGTGGTCCTTTCTGATAACTCTGGAAGCTAGAAGTCTAAACTCAAGGTGACTGGTGTTACAGGTGAGTTTTTTCTAGGGTTTCTGACTTTTGGTTTGTAGGTGTCCTCCTCCCTTCGACTTGCCTTTTCTTATAAGAACCCCAGTTGGGCTGGGGAGATACCTTGGCGGTTTGAACACCTGCCTGGCAAGTGCAAGGATCTGTGTTCTATCTCTGATACTGAATGCTGTGCCAACCCAATACTCCAGGCAGGCCCTGAAACTGAGGGTGGTGGTACACGTCTGTAATCCCAGCACTAGGGAGGCTGAGACAGGAGGATCATTATGAGTCCAAACTTCTTAGAGAAACCTTGTATTTCAAAAACAAAAGAAAAACAGAACTCCAAATATATTCAATTAGGATTCATTAGGAGCCATACTACCTATATTAATGACTTTATTTTCTCCTATCACCACTGTAACCCCAAACTTCTAAAACATTCTGCATCGCACTCTGAGGCACTGAATGTCAGGCTTCCAATTTTGTAGGATACAACTGAACCTATACCACTGCATATGCAAGAACACTGAGTTGGTCAGCTGGAAGAAAAACGCATATCATAAGCCCAGATACTTTGGATTTAAATTCCACCTGAAATTAGATGCCAAGGACCTTCCATGCTTGCTATCACATCAGTGGGAAAGCAGCCTGGCAAGCTCAGTCTTGCTGGATTTGTTTCTTGGTCAGGCAGCTAGGAGAGAGTAACTTCTTGAAGGTCACCCAGTTGGTAAGTGATACACAGCCTGGGATTCCTATGGCAAGGCCCTATACGTTGTCCCCAAGTTGGGTGCAAAGATCGTGGCTTACTCGGCAGGTGCTCTCACTGCAACACAGTGCATTGCTTGTCCTTTGGACCTGGGTGATCTTAATTCTCAAGTGTTGAAGCCCAGGTGGTGGGAGGAAACAGCTGAGACTGGCGCCGTGACTCCCAGGGTGACTTCAGAAATTTGTCATGAAAGGCCACTGAGCCAGGTCCAGGAAGGCTGAGAGATATTTAAATACCGCCCGTTGTAGCGTGCAGAAAGCAACAATTCTGGTTGGCAGGGCTGAAACCAAAAGCCCAACGCCATTGCCTCTCCAAGGGGCAGCCTGTCTCCCAGGAATGTGGCCATGATAAACGAGAAATATGTATAAAGTGTGAGCCCTTGCCCCGAAGGGTGCCGAATCAATGCTGGGCATTATACTATTGTTTATTTGGGCTACCCAAGTGCATTGGACTGAACAAGAGTATTTCTCTCACTGACAACCGCGGTCATTGTGGTGAAAAGATTTATGTTACAACACATGAATGATGTCTCTGTGTACATGCGTGTGTTTATGCGTGTGTGAGTTGCTAATATTTGGTGGGCTGTGCAGGGTGATGGGCACTGAATTTATCCTGGAAAATGAGCTGGAAATTTCAGGAAAGTTTTGGTTACCCACAATTCCCATTTGACAGGGTTTTCAAAAGTCTCAGGCTTAATCATGGAATCTTTGAAAGGAAGCTCAGGGATTCCCTCACCTAATCCTGGTCTCCACCGAGTTTCAAAGCTTTGCTGTGGCACTCTAGAGATGTGGTTAACCAAGTTCAGCTTGAACACTTTTGCTGATGGTGAGCTCCTTGCTTCTGCCGGGGCATGTGTTTCTTCTACACAGAGCTTAGAGAAAGAAGGCACTACTGTTTTCAGGGTGTGATGCGCAGAGATCTACAAGCGTCATTTCATTCAGCCCTCACCATGACATCTGGAAGCAGATTGCATTGCTGGTGTTACTACCAGTAGCAAGACCTACTGCTCATGCTTTACCTCAAAGTCATGTGACCTGGGCTGACTAGATATGTCAGCAGACTAAAGCACCTGCTTAGGCAGAGCACAGTGGCTGGGGTTTGATCTCTTGCATGCTGTGCCAGCCTGCCCTCAGGGGTGCACTGAGACAGCAATTGAGACTGGACCTGGTGGTGTGTGCCTGTAATCCCAGCACTTGGGAGGCTGAAAGCAGGATCACTATGACTCTGATCTATGTAGCGATACCCTGTAGACCCCTATTAAATACATTTTTTTTTTAAAAAAGGTCACATGACGTTTCCAACAATTTTATGAGGCAGGTAGATACTTTTATTTCTTCCACTTTGTGTATGTTGAGGCTGAGACTCAGATAAAGCGACCAAATTACCCGAGTTCACACAGCTGGAAAATAAATTGGAGCCCAGTACCTAGGATTTATAATGCATAATTTTGATTGCTATGATCTGCTGCTTCTTAGCCCAATGATTTTTCTTTTGATTGAGTTCTGTGGACTGAACCGAGGGCCTTCACAGAGTTATATCCCCAGTCCTTTTTGTCCTGGTTAGTGGCTCGGATGTCCAGGCAAGGCTCCAGTCTCAAACTTGTATTGCTGCTACCTCAGCCTCCTGGAGTCTGGCATTACCTGTGCATGCCTCCGAGCCTGACTCTGAGCCTGATGTTTAAGGACAAGAAAATTGGATTCTGAGGCTTTCCTACCCAGTCGTAGCCACACAGTAAAAACTGATAAAATAGTGGTTTGAACCTGGCTTTGCCTTTTTCCAAATCCTTTTTACTTCACACACCTCTACACTTCCACTTGTGACAAAGTGCAGGCCGAGGTTATTGAGGAAAATTGGTCTCCCTTGAATTCTGCACATGGCCTCTGGGCTCAACGCAGACTCCATTTTGCAACAGCGTTTCAGATTCTTTAGCAGCTCTGGGCCAGTTGCATGCATAGCATGAATGGGCCAGAAATAACTATCATATCCTTTTTCCCTTCGTTAGTCAATCACTTGATAGACACATGTGTCCAATGATCAGATAAATATCAAACGTTGGTGCTTTAGCCTATGACCACTTACATACATTCATATATGAACTGTATGCATGTGACTACGCTGGGTTACACAATATTGATATACTTTGCTATCGGGTACATGTCACATTTGAACAACTTTTGCTGTTTAAAAGTAGGACTAATGGTGACTCTCCTCTTTTTCAAAAATTGTCCTGGTTGTTCCAGGTCATCGGTGTATCCCTATTCATTTCAGCATCCATTTTTTTAGATTTACAAGGGTTTTCATTGACAGCTTCATTATTATCATGTGAACATTGAACTTTCATTGAAAGAGAATATCTTCATGACGTTTGACATTTTTACCTGAGAATATGACATCTGCTTCAGCTCTTTACTTCCCCTTTCTCACTCCCGACAAATTTTGAAGACTTTCTTTTCTCACTGTAATCTTGCATGTAGCATGTTAAATTTCTTCCTGGAAACTCTGCATGTTTGCTCATGTCCTTTGTGGTACCTTGTAGTATCGCCTGAACAACGATTTCTTTTTTTTTTTGCATCTTAATGTTGGTCTGCTTTCATCTCATTTTGGGAAGAAGGAGTTCAACTGCATATTACGTGGGGTTCTGTGCCTCTGGGAGGGCACAGTGACCTCTCCAGGGACCTTTAGCTGAGGTAATGAGGGTGTGTGCTGCGCTGCCTCCAGAACCCTCTCCATGTCCCATTCAGACTTGCTTCACTTTAATCTGAGTTGTAAATTAGAGATTCCTAGTCCTGCCAAGCAAAACAAGCCCTTTAGTCCATGCACTGGCTGCAGGAGTTGCTTCTGGACTCTGATTTCACATTTTTTCTTTTTTGTCTGTTTTTTAAGAACTTGATGAGTAGCCTTATTTAGTAATTACTAATCTTCCATCTTCTTAGTTACTTTTCACTCATTTTGGGACAAATCCCCAACACTCAAAATGAAGGAATGGAAGGTTTACTTAGCTCACAGTTATACAGGTTTGATTCCATACTATGCTGGCTCTGAGGCACATGGCAGCAGTTCATGGTGGCAGAAAACAAGGAAGATCAGAGACGCAGCAGCTTCAGGGTCCATCAAGCCTCTCTCTTCCTTCTGTGCTGACTGCAAGGCACTTCACCACGAAGATCAAGCTCTCTCCAAGTAGCACAGCTGCACAGTGGGGTGAGGAAGACTGAGCCTTCTTTAGGGAAGCAGGCAGCCCCTGCATGCCCTAGGGTGAAACCAATCGTGTCTCAGGGTGGGCTCTGTAAGGTGGGGCCCCTGCAGCCCAGAACTGTCGGAGCTGATGCAGCCACACTGCCAACACTGCAAGTTGAAACAATGTAACGGCTACCATAGCCATCTTCTTTTTATATTACTGTCAGAATTTCTAATTTCATGTATAAATATCTGTGAAATAGAGCCTCACATCTTATTCCACTGTTGAAAATAAACAATAGTTGAAAGCTCAGCTATATGACCATAATCAGTGATTTACCACACCCTAATTTTTTCTCTCACTTGTGTCACCTGTAGGCTCTGTGAGGTGACTCTAGTCTTCTTTCCTCCAGCAAAATGTCTTCTCAGGAACAAAGCACAGGATCTGGTGGAGGTAGAACTGACTCAGGACGTGTGTTGTAGGTAGAATTCATAGGACCCCTGCTATATTAGATGTCAGTAGGTGGAAGAGAGACATCAAGGGTTTTGCTAAAGCTTTTTCTTGGTAACTCAAGAATCATTACTTGGAAGAGTTCAAAATGAAATTAGGAAGAAATGATGGCCAACTTTTCTGAGCTTTGTTTTACTGGGGATGGAAGAATGAGGTCAGGGGTACCAGGAAAATGAAATCAGAGGAGGGTTCCTGTTGAAGGTAGAATATCATGGATAAAGCGCATCTGCTGATTACACTAACCAGATCAATGAGAGAAAACATACTGAAGAAAAAAGTAAATTTTTCAAGTCCAAAATCTTTGCAGAAACAGCAGATATGGTACTTTCTGGCAAGGAGACACCACTTAGCGTGGTGCTCTGGGAGACCATGAGAGGTGATGAGAGGTGTTGAGGTCACTGCGGACATATCCCTGAAGAGGACTGTGGACTGTGACTTTGTCACTTTTCTCTCTTTCTGTCCTAACAAGGAGGTAAGTGCCTTTGCTCTACATTTCTGCCACGTTGTGCTTCATTGCCACCAGCCCAAAGCAACAGGACCAAACAGCTATAGACTGAAGCATGCAAAGTTGTGAGCTAAAATAATTATTATTATAAAGAACCTGGGTGCTATTGGAAGAGTACATGTCAATATGTTCCGTAGTCCTTTATAAATGAAGGGTAGCTACTCCTGTCCTGGTGTACTTGTCCATTTGCCTATGGCCATGACCACACATGCTCAAGGTTGGGCACGCTATAAAGAAAAGAAAAAAGTTCACCTGAGTCTTGATGCTGTCTCTGTCTAACAAATTCCAGGAGTAGGAAAGTATAGAGGGCTCTTGGCCTAACGTAATTTATGGTGTCTTCTGGGGATGCTATTCATGTACTCTGAAAATCAGGGTCACATGGAGAAAGCTAAGATGGGTGCTCTCTGCCCTGTTCCATTCAACCTTTGGCCAGCCAAACGTGGACTGAAACCTCCGGTAACTGTGAGCTAAATAAACCTTTCCTTCCTTCATTTTGAGTGTCAGGCATTTGTCCCAGCAATGAGTAAAAAGTGACTAAGACAATGCCCGTACCAAGAAGCTGGAGGGACACTGTGTCTAAATGGTATGCTACTAGTCTAAGACTAAGAATGTGTGTAAGTGCTGTGAGGAGATGGGAGCTCCAAGTGGGAATCCAATAAGGACTCGCTTTCTCATCACAGACTCTCTTCTGAAGTCTCCTGTTTATCAAAACGTGTTCGCTCTCTCCTCTCTGTCAACCGCTTTTTCTTTCCTACTTTCAATGTTCCTGAAAGCATATGCTGATTGGCCTCACTTGTATTTTTATTACCAGACAAAGGATATGAGTCAGTCTCTGGAAAAGTTGAATTTGAGCAAATGATCACCCTGATTCAACTGGCTCTGCAACCTGCGGCTGTGGATCAAGGCAACTCACCTTAGCTAGGACTGGGAGTGTGGAGAACAGTTTGCAAAACATGTCTAGTTTAATTCAGTACTTTCAAGATTAAGCAGAGTAAACAGGAACAATATTTAAAATTGAGCATCAAATAAGTTTACATTTTTCTCACTCCTTCACTTGTCCATTCACCAAACATGAAATTGGCTGCAGAGAATCTTTTCAACTTTATGCAATCATAATTTTCTTTTTTTTTTTTTTTTGTCTTTTTGAGACAGGGTCTCGCTATGGAGTTGAGGCTGGCCTTGAGCTCACTTTTGTAGCCCAGGCTGGTCTCGAACTCGCACCAATCCTTCTGCCTCAGCCTCCCGAGTGCTGGGATTACAGGCGTGAGCCACCACGCCCGGCGCAATCATAATTTTCTACTTAATTATATTTGTCTATTGTTTCCATATTTTCATTCTGAGGTCTTATCCAAAAACTTCATGACATTTCCAATACCTTAATATATTTCTTTTAGAATTCTCCTATTATCTATATTGTTTCCCAACTTATATTGAAATCATTAATCCATGGCTTTTGTAAATGCAGAGAGAGCAATCTAGTTTTACTCTGCTTGTGAATTATTCCAGCGCTATGTACTGAGCTCTCATCTTGTGTCCAGTGAGTGTTCTTAGCACCCTTGTCAAAATCAGTTGACTATGAATGGGTGGGCTTATGTCTAGGTCTTTTTTATTCCTTAGTCTATGTCATTTTTTACTTTAATATAATGCTTTTTGTGTATGACAGCTGTGTAGTGTATTTTGAAGTTAACTAGTATATTGCACCTGCTTTTCTTTCCCTTTTGGATCAGTATTTTTTGTCTCTTTGGAAGTTTAATACTGCTGTACAATTTTTTTGTTATTTTTAAAAAAATTAACCATTTTTTAAAATTTATTATTTGGTACAGGGTCTTGTAATGCAATTTGCACTTGTGGTGATCCTCCTGTCTCAGCCACCCAACACTTGGATTACAGAATGTGCCACCACACCACATTTCTAAAATCAGCACGGTGTGCCCAGAGTGTTGGGGCCAGCATGATATGCTGTACCCAAAATTCAACCAATACCGTCGTATGTTAATCTGTGGATGGAACTCATGATCACGATGTGATGTGAAATGACTGAGGTGTAGAAAGACAAGCCCTGTGTGATCTGTTTAACATAGAATGCTAGATAGTTGATACCACAGATGTTAGACATATAATGTAGAATAAAGTGATACACTCACATGACCAGATTTTAATAATTACATATTAAGTCATAGTGACATTAAGGTGATGAACATAAACCAAAAGAACAGAAGAGAATCCATAAATAGACCCACCTATGTGCAGCCAATTGATTTCTGACAAAGAGGCAAAAGCAACTTAATAGTCTCAATTCATGGATTTTCCTTCCATCTGCTCTCCATGCCAGCAAGTTGAACACTATCTTCTTCTATATGCAAAATAATGACTTTCAATTTAGATCTTACATTTCATGTAAACATCCTGATTGATACAACTTAAAAAAAAAAAGAAAAACTTTTTTGGCACCTAGGGTTTGACAATAAATTTTTAGGTATTACTCCTAAAATATAAGTCATAGTTTGAACACATTAGAAATTGGACATTTTAGAGCTGCAGAGATAGCTCAGCAGACTAAGTGCCTACTTAGATGAGTTCAGGGACCAGGGTTTGATGCCGGGCACCACAGGGCATGACAACCCTGCACCTGGGCATTCTGAGCTGGTCATAAAGATCAGGCATGGTGGTGCACACCTATAATCCCAGTGCCAAGGAGGCTGAAAAGAGGAGGATCACTATGAGTTTGAGCTGCACAATGAGACCCTGCACCAAATACATAAGAAAAAGAGAGAGAGAGAAAAAAAGAAATTGGATTGAAATTTAAAATGAAACAAAACTTTTACTCTGAAAGAGACTGTTAGGAGAATGAGACTAGGAAAAAATACTTATGAATAATACATCTGACTCAACAATGGGAATATAAAGCCCACTCCAAAAATTAGCAAGCCAATCATGATATCACAAACTTTTACTCTCAGCACTTACCAGGTTGAAGGAGAAGGATTTTCACGGGTTTGAGGCCACCCTCATAGATAGTGAGTCCAAGCTCCAATAAGCTGCAACATAATGCACTTCAGAATAACATATGATCGATGAGAGTCAACTGGAAAACCAGAGATACCATCAGTGTCCTCCCCAAAGAAACAAATGATATCTAGAAGTAATAGCCAAAAACTTCCCAAACATGGAAAAAGAACTTGACATGCAAATAAATGAGGCATACAGAACTCCCAATTAGCCATGACAAAAATAAACCTACATCAACACATATAACGATCAGGATCCCAGAGATTCAGTACAATAAGATATTAAAAATGGCTAGAAAAAAAGAAATGAATCACTACAAAGGAAAGTGCATAAGAATCACAGCTGATTTCTCAACACAGATTTTTAAGCCAATGAGAGCTTAGAGTGTTTTAAGTCCACAAAAAATTGACTTCCAAAAGAGAATGATATCTGGAGAATAGCTATGTTTCAAACCATTGGAAAACTAAGATTCTTCTGTGACAAGGAGCAATAGAAGTAATTTATAACCAACAAACAGGCTCTACAAAATCTATTTTACAAAGAGATATGAAGACTACAAATCCAAGAACACCAATAGATAGAAGCCACAGGTAGGGCAAGCAGCTAAATAGAGGAGGCGGATTGGAAACCCCTAACACCAGAATAATATGAGAAGGATAAGGATAAGTAAATACATATCAGTTATAGCCACCAGTGCAAATGTTCTCAATTCACAAATCAAAAGGAACCAACTTGCAGAATTGATCAAGAAATAAGACCCAAGATATGCTGTATACGCAAAACTCATAGATCTAGAAAAAAAAAAAATCAACAAAGAAATATAAAATTTAACTAAACTGGCAAACAAAATGAGTTGGTAGGTGCCCACTGTGTCTTATCCCACAACATCAAAATACAGATGGGATTCAACCCACAGGACATGTTTAATGATCCCATGTGTATTATGTGACCATAGTGAAATTAGACTGAAAATCAATGAAAGCTGAGTGTGGTGGTGCACACCTATAATCCCAGCTCTTAGGAGGCTGAGGCAGGAGGATTGGTGTGAGTTCTAGACCAGCGTGGGGTACAAAAGTGAACTCAAGGCCAGCTGGAATTGCATAGCGAGACCCTGTCTCAAAAAGACCAACAAAAGGAAAGAAAATCAGTGTCAACAGGAACCACAAAAACTTCGTAAAGAAAAAATAATGAACATTTTGCTGAACAACCAATGTGTCACAAATTAAATTAAAGAAATTAAACAGAATTTGTAATTAAGTGACAATGCTGATACATTACAGTAGAGCTTATGAGATGCAATAAAAGTTCTAAGAGGGAAATTTATAATACTGAACGCATATACTAAAGAAAGAGAAAGAACTCAAATAAATAACCTAATGTCAAACCTCACACTTCTAGTAAAAGAAAAGCATCAAGTCCACAACTCATATTTGGTAGTGAATTATAAAGATTAGAGCAGAAATTAATGCAACTGAGACCAATAAGCCAGTACAAAGAATTACTAAATTTGAAAGTATGAAAGTCATTTCTTTGAAAGATTAAATAAAATTGATAGGCTGTTAACAACCTTGTTAACAAAAGACAAAAAAAAAAGGCTCAAATTCATGTGATTTGCAATAAAAAGGATAAAATCACACTGGATACTGTGGAAATTCAGAAGATCATCTATATCTTCTTCAAGTATTTTTACTCTAATAAATGAAAAACATAGAAGAAATGTACAAGTTCCCAGATACACATGAATTACCAAACTGTATTAAGAAAATACAAAAATTCTTAATAATACAGTATCAATCAATAATGTAGTATCAGTCAATTCAAAAATTGAACAAGTGATTAATAACCTAGCAACAACAACAACAACAAAAGCCCGAAAACCCCTGGAGTCACTGCTGAATTCTACAAGGAATTAAGAGAGGATCTAATGCTATTATTTCACAAACTTTTTAAAGAAACTGAAAGGAAAGCAATACTCTCAGTCATTCCTGGAAGCAAGTATAACCATCACGTTAAAACTAGAGAGAGACACAAAGAAAAAGAGAATTACAGGTGAATCTCCACAAAGAACACAGACACAAAAGTCCTCAATAAGACACTGGAAAACAGTATGCAAAGTGAAAGGGTTATACATCATGGCAAAGTAGTATTCATCTCAGGAACTCAAGGATGGCTCAACATATATATATATAAAAATAAATGTAATACCAAATACCGCAGAAGGAAAAATTGCAAGATCATCTCAATAGATGCAAAAGACGTACCTGACAAAGTCCAACACTCATGACAAATCCCTGCAGAACATCTAAGTAGACCATCTTTGTCTCAATCTGGAAAGGCTGTCAATGACAAACCAACAGCTAAAATCATACTAAATGGTCAAAACCTGCATGCTTTCACTCTAAAATCAGGAAAAGGACAAGGTTGCTCACTATCACCACCCTATTCAGTATGGCTATGGATATCAAAACATTAGCCAAAGCAATTAGACAACCAAAATAAATAAAAGTAATAATATAGGAGAGGAGAAAGTTAAGTTATGATTACCTGCAGATAACATCACAGTCTATATAGAAGATTCCAAAAACTCCACTAAAAGACTTCGAGACTCAGTAATCTAATTTTGTAGCATAGCAGGATACAAAGTCAATACTTAAAATTCAGAGCGATTCTTAGAAACAAAAAACAAAATCACTGATAAAGAACTTAGGGAAAAATCATCTTTCATGATAACATTGAAATAAAAGAAATATTTATGAATCAACCAACAAAAAAAAGATCTGTATAGTGAAAAATATGGTGCTTTCCAAGAAGAGATTGCAGGAGATATTAGAAAATGGAAAGATATCCCTTGTTCTAGAGTAGGAAAGACAAATTAGTAAAAATGACTGTATTCCAAAAATTGTTATATAGATTTAATGCAATCTCAGTCAAAATACCATTAGCATACCTCACAGAACTAGAGAAAACACTGCTAAATTTCATTTGGAACCAGAAGAGACATAGCAAAATAAATAGCAAAAAGCAACCCTTGGCAATAAAGGAAAATCTAGGACATTAGAATCCCTCCCTTGAAATTATACTACAGAGTTAAACACACTCAACCAACTTAGCACTGACAAAGGGACCAAACATGTTCACTGGGAGAAAGATAGCCTGTGTAATAAATGTTGCTGGAAAGGCTGCTTGTGTACATGCTGAATATTAAGGTTAGAACCATGTCTCATACTGTGAACTAAATGAATACCAAAAGGGATCAGAGATCTAAATGTTGAAACAGAAATAATAAATTTTCTGAAATAGAATAGGTAGAATTCTTGAAGACACAGTTGTCATCACGGACTTCATGAACAAATCCCTCATTTGCGGGAAACGCTACAAAGTGTCAACAACTGGGATCTATTAAAAAGCTTTTATGCTGCAAAAGAAAGCACCAGTAGTGTGAAAAGATAAACCAGAGTGGGAAAAAAATCTTAGCCAGTGGTTCCCCAAGTTAAGGACTACTAACTAGAACATAAATAAATTGAAAAAAAAAGTCAGACTTGCCCTGAGTTTACATTTTAATTTTTTTAAATCAAAATTATTCATTTATTTGATATAGGATCTCACTATACAGCTCAGACTCATAATGATCCTCCTGTCTCAGCCTCCTCAGAAATGTCTGGCATTCTGGGGTTGTCATGGGGATCTAAAATGCATAAGCACTTCTCAGAGGAAGTATCAATGGCCAATAAATATATGAGAAAATATTCTGCATTATCATTCATCTAGAGATTCAAATTAAAGTAAGTCTGAGATTCCGTCTCACTCCAGGAAGAATGACAGTCATCAAGAAATCAATCAATAGCAAGTGTTAGTGGAGCTGTGTGGAAAAAGAAACCCTTCTCTGCTGTTAGTGGGAGCATAGTCTGGTACAATCCTTGTGAAATTAGTTGTAAAGTCCTCATAAAATGACAGATAGAGGTTCCATTTACTCAGCTATTCCCTTTCTTGGTTCCTTTCCAGAAATGTTAAATGCATTATATTATGATGGTCTAAGCACACCCATGTTTATTCTACCATAGCTTGTCCTAAATCTTGAGACCAAACCAAATGCCTGGAAACTGATGAATGGGTAAGGAAGTTGTGATTCTTTTATACAATGGACTATTGGTGTACTAGGAAGACAGATAAGCTTGAGTCCATTACAACTCAATGGATACACCTTGAGACAATACTTTGAAGTGAAATAAATCAAAATGTATGCTTACATCCTGCATTATTTCTCTGGTGCAAGAAACTGAAAGCATAAATAAGAACCCAAACATAGGCTAGATATAGGGAAACTTGAAGAAAGGTTAAAATGGGATGAGGAAGAAGGGAGAGGGAGAGAGAGAGACAAAGAGAGGAATAAGAGAAGAAAAGAATATAAAGGAAAATGGAAACAAAGGTATTATAAATAAAGAGGGGCAGAGGGAATGAAGGGAGGAATGACGGCATGGAAGCAAAAGAATCCGGTACATCCTATACAGGCAAAACATTCCCTATGCTGAATCATTTCATTATGTAGATCTACATGAGCCAATAAAATTTTTTGAAAGTATCCAAAATCTTGAAATAGGGTGTTAAAAAAAAAAGAACAGAATGTAAAAAAGTTACACAGATCTAGGTACATAGCTGTATGTCAGGGGAACTTGGGGTCTTATTAAGAGCACCAATAAAATGGGGCTGGTGGGATAGTTCAACAGCCCAGTCTCCAGGGTGGGCTGAGCTGGCCACAAAACTTTTTTTTACAAAAGAACATTCGTGAAAAGCACATTCAACTTAATCAGCCTATAGATAGAAAGAAAGAAAATGGAACTAGGTAGTAAGAGAAGCCCATGTGACTCTCTCTCAGCTTTAGCTCATTGGTTCATGGAATATTGAGGCACAAAGGTATGAGAGAGAGAGAGAGAGAGAGAGAGAGAGAGAGAGAGAGAGAGAGAGACAGACAGACAGACAGACAGACAGACAGACAGACAGATACAGACAGAAATACAGACAGGAAGAGACAGAGAAAGAGACACAGAGAGGAAGAGGGAGAGACAGAGACAGAGAAAGAGAAACAGAGAGAGGGAGATGGAGAGAGAGACAGAGAGTGAGACAGAGAAAGAGACAGAAATAAAGAGACAGAGAGAAAGAGAGAGAGACAGACAGACAGAGAGAGAGAGAGAGGATGTATGAAACAAAAGGTAAAGGAAAGATAAAGTATTGTTGCATGAAAACATAATTTTTGGACTATAACCCTACAAAATAAACTATTTCATGGAAATAAATGAATAAGCCAATACTAAAACAAAGCAGAGGCACAAGTGATTTGCTAATGTGAAGGTGTACAACAGGGTCCTACCAACAAATTGATGTTACAGGGCAGGGGCTACTGAATGCATATGGCAGATGATGTAGTGTCATAGAAAATAGCTCTGCACCAACTACCAGCATCTGTTCTCATGGCTCCGCTGGGATGTGGTCACACCTGTGCCACCTGCTGTGTCCAGGATCCATGGCCTTGACTTAGGAATGCCATGCCTGTGGAAGCCAAAGGAATGCATACCATTGGATATACACCTCCTTGTCACTCTGGTTTGAGAAAGTGAAAGCATAGCTCAGTACAAAACTATATAATACTGTGAAAGTGGAAGAAATTGTCGAAAAAGAAAGGAGACTTAGGGAGATGGTAACCCAAAGCAAAGCTTTGTAAATAAAGAGGGGAAGAAGTGCTAAAGTGGAGAATCAGAAGTGCAGTGGAGAATCAGAAAAAAAGAGAAGAATCAGGATATATCAAGGACAGGCATTCACTAAGAAAAATGTGGTCATTATGTATACCTAAAGTGTACTAGTAGACTTGATTAACACGGCCAAGCCAAAGTATTGGTACAGAGCCTTCTTCAAGTGTGGTGTGTAGAATAAAGACACAGCACAGGACACTCAACATCATAAAACATTAGAGAAATTTGAACTGACACTCAGACGACAGCGATGCTTAGAATGCCCAAAAGTGAGAGAAAAAATATTAACAACACCGGAATGCTCATGTGCCATGAGTGGGAATGAAGCTAGCACAGTTACCTCGGAAGATATTTTAGCTCTTTATTATTCAATTATACTCAGCAGATGATTCAGCAGTTCTAGACTTGAGCATTTGGGATAGAGGCATGAAACCTTAGGCTCCTACAGTGAAGCTTGCCTATGCATGCTTTATAGCAGCTCTGTTTATAATTGGTCCAAACAAAAAACAACCCAAACCTCTTTCAGGAGGTGAATGGATAAACACACTGTGGTATAGCTACACAATGGAATATTTTTCAGCAATAAAAAAAGCACAGACGGTAGACACATTAAACAGTTCAGATGGACCTCACAGGCACCGTGCCGACTGAGACAAGACTATCTCGAAGTTTATATCCTGTGGTCCTGTTTATAAAACAGTCTCCAAAGGACAAAACTATAATGATGGAAAATAAATCAATATTTTCTAGGAGTTCAGGAAACGTGTGACAGAGAAATATCCATTTTTTTTCTGTCAGGTGTTGATAGACTTTTTCTCTCATGATTGCAGTGGTGACTGTAAGTCACGGGTTAAAATTTACAGAACTCTATACAAAATAAAGTCCATGATAAACATGTGAAAGATGACACAGAGGGGCGACTTGAGAGGGTTTCCATTCTCCAAACTCCTAGAACCACCCACATGGTTTAACAACCTTCCAGCACGAGGCTGAAATCTGGAGCTATTTCCCCAGGAATGAAATTTCCTTCCTGGAAAGCAGAGAAGTCCAGTTCAGAGAAGAAACGTCTGCAAATGGAGATGTGTGCTCCATTCCTGCACTCTCCTCTCGGAACATGGCTCTTGTCTCTGGGCAAAAGCCCTTCCCATGAGCTCTGGAGTTCTGACTACTGTGAGCTAACACAGCTCGGCTCGGCCCGGAGGAGGAGGATGAAGGCTGGGTCGGAGCAATAAACGATACAGACTCCAGGTGTTAGTAGAACCGTGATGTGACAGCTCATAACATGGTACAGTGCAGTGGGCTTTGGAGCCTGCCCATATATACAGACAGACATAATTGTGTTTTACGAACCAACAAACTGCATTAGAGGATGGAGAGGAAATCAGGAAGAATTCAGCACTCACTTGGATCAAACATACTCTGCGAAGAGAGACCTAGGGTACCGTGATAGCATTTGCGATATTTTCCAAACCTGCACGAGTTATGGGATTGACACGAACGTATTTCCTCCTCCACTGATGTGTGTGTGTGTGAAGCGATTCGGAGCCTTGTGACTCACTAATCCTTAGTGAGAGCGTCCTCTAATCCAGGCAACATGAAAACATTGGAAATAAGAAGAAATTAGGCTCTGAAGGAACTTTGCCTACGGGCTCATAAATCTTCTTGGACCTTTGGGGCCAGGGGACGAATCATGTCATCTAATTAGGACTGTAGCAAGACTCCTTCCCCCAAAAGGACAGGCAGATCTTTCCTGTCCACAGAGCCTTTCAGGGTGTTCTCTGAAGGGCAGTCAGCCTGGAATGTTCCTGGGCTCCAGGGCTGTGTTATTTGGTCGTGAGGGCTTGCTCAGCTAAGCCGCTCCTGTGTGGTTCAGGGCAGGTACCTTAGCCTCTCTGTACCTTACTTTCCTTATCTGCATAAAAGGGCTAATGGCTTTTCCTAACTCCCAGATCTCTGATAAGGATGCTAATAAAGACAAGTGAAGCCGCAGCGCATGGTGGACGCACAGTAGACATGTAGAGCGTTAGAGCTTTGTAGCCTAACTGGACGAGCTTGGGCTAAGAAGCAGTACTTTCTCCAAGTTGCTGTCTCATCTGATTCCTGACTAGTTCCGCTTGCGTGACCAAAACGCTCCACCACCTCTTGCCCTTTGCTTTTCGTCTTCCGTGTCCCGCAAAATAGCAAGCACTGCCCGTCCCTGGGTGGCGAGTGTTATTCACGCGTGCAGGGAGAGCAGTCAGACAGACTCGACCCGCCGGGGCTACAGGAGCCTCTGGGCGGCAGCGCTCCACCCTCCAGGAAGGCAACAGGACTACTTCAGTCCTAACACTGTGTGAAGAAACTTCCAGGCTGGACTAGGCGGACTTCGTAAAAAGACCAACGTTTCCCTCTAGTGGTCAATTGGGAGCAATAACTCGCCTTTGTGAGTACTCGGAAAGATGTTTTCCAGCGGGTGTGTGTGTGCGTGTTTGGGCCTATGTGTGTGCGAGCGCGCGTGCGCGCGCACGTAATATAACAGATTATTAAGGACTTATGATTATAGGTGGCGCACTAGCATTTACTAATTTTTACTCTTGATTTAAGGAACCACGGGAAGTGCATCAAATTGCATGGTTTTGATTGTTCATGGTTAAAGCAGACCAGAATGTGCTAGCGCAAAAGTGACTGTTAATATTACGCCTAAAAGATGTGTTAAGGTTTTAGAAAAAAAAGCTTGGAAAACTCCCTTTTAGTTTTTATTCTTATCAAATAGTGGCACAGAGCTTGTTAAAAGTAATCAGTTCACCACTCCTTCTTGGACGCAACTGCTTGCGGTATTTTTTAACCCGAATGCATGTCGCCATGTTTTCCGATGACGTGGTTATGCGTCTATGCGCTTCCGTTGCAGGCACTCAGCGCTGAATTCCTGGTGGAGATGTTGGGGTTCTAGTTCCTTCTATCTCCTATCCTGGTCGCAATCCTCGCTCCCTCTCCCTCTCCCTCTCTGTTTTCTATATTTCTTATTACTCTATTTTCTCCTGTACTTGTTCAGAAACTTTGTTTAAATATCTATTGCTATCGTTCCTATGTATTCTTTTGTTATTAGAAATTGAACCCAGGACCCTAAGCTTGCCAGACCGACACTGCACCCCTGAGCTATATCCGCAGCTGTCATTGCTACATAAATGCCTTTCTCAGCTGATTCATAGATCCTTTCACGTTTAGTTTGGTGCAAAAATATTAGCCACAACAGGAAAGTAGACTGGAGACTACAATGAAAGACTAGTGTGATAAAGGAGGTTGGGTGAGGGGAAGAAAGCTCAGTGAGGTCTGAAAAATAATAAAATGTGCTCCATTTTATATAAATATGTCAAAAGTAAACTAGTTAATATCTATGTATCTCTAGCTATCTGTCCATCCATGTATGTATGTATGTATGTATGTATGTATGTATGTATCTATCTATCTATTTATCTATCCATCTAATCTCAGTGCTCAAACTCACTACCTCATGCTTGCCAGGCAGGTGCTGTGTTGCTGAGCTTTATCCTCTGCCCCTACTACATCTAATTAATATATACTAATAATTTCCACCCTAGATAGGCATAATTCCCCATCAAGTCAATTACTTGTCCTTCTGTTTCATTTACTTATTTTCTCTTCACTTGTGATTAATTCAACTTTGAATTGTTTCCCATTTGTGTAAATCTCCTTTGAAGACACAGAACTACTTGAGATTACCAGATGAAATTTATTATCTCATCAAAATTCCTTCTCTTCCAGGTCCCAAGGCAGTTCAGCCTGTTGCCCCGTCCCCTTCACCCTGGGCACTGACTTGGCCTTCTTTGAAGGTGCAGCTCCTGTGTGGGTCCTGAATTCCATTGTTTCTGTTTTCCAGAGTTATTTTGATTTTCAGAGAAAGAAAATGAAATCTACCAGCTGAGTTCTGGGAGAGAATGCATGATCAGAAACTTTGAGTCCTCACTTCCTCAAAAATATCTTTGTAGCCTAGAGAGATAGCTCAATGGAATAAGTGCTTGCCTAGCAAGCACAAGGTCCTGAGCTCAATCCTCAGTACCACAAAAAAAAAAAAAAAAATTGTCATGTCAACGGCAATGATATACTGGGAAGCTTCTTATGAGGTGGCATGAATGACATTCTGTACAATGCCAATAGCTTCACGGATGGTTTGTGAATAGAGTAAGACTACTCTTCTTGTATGTACAACTTATCTTGTTTATATTTATTATTCAAAACCATGTTGAGAATGCGTATCAAGATATGTGTGGTATATATACCATTTAAATCTTTGAAACAGAAATTTATGCACATATGACAAGAAAACTGTCTATTACTTCCATGATTTCTTTATCTTTATTCTTTCTATTCTGTGTTCACGTGTCACAGTGTTGTGTGTGTGTGTGTGTGTGTGTGTGATCCATTCTGAATCTCTGCCTTTGCTATAGTTTTTATGACATTTCTGAAATTTTACCTCAGAGTCTCTGTTGTGGTTTTCTTTTAGTCTTCTATACTTCTATACATGCCTATATTTTTTCCCGTGTCATAATTCTAAGAATTCATTTTGCTCCTCTTTGAGAATTCCTACTTGACAGCTTCCCCTTCTTGTCGTATAGATGACGTGGATCCTTTCACTCCGAGGAGGATGCCGGCAGCGACACCTTGGAGGGCCCCTGTGCTCGTGCTTCTCTGTCCCGCTCTTCCTCTTCTTTCCTCTTCCCTTCCTCTTCCTCTTAGTCTTCTTGTTTCTCCCTCTATTTCATCTCTGACTTCCTACTAGATGCTCCTTGTCAAGGCCAGGTGGCCTTGGATGGCAGACAGTTTGCAAAAACTGACACTGAAATTTCCTGAGATTGCTGTATGTCCGATGAGTTAGACAATTACATCTTGTTTCCAGAGGATGCCTTGGCTGGGCATGTTCAGTGGGGACCCCAGAAGCCAGTCCTTTGGATCTTTACTCTGCAGCTTAGCTCCGTGGACTTCCAGCCTTTAGAGGACTCTGTCCTCAGGCTGTGCTTGGATTCTGCTACGCTGACAGCTCCATCTGCATCCAGGAAGGTCTCAGTCTCAGTGCTGCTGGTGCCAGGCTTCTCTTACCCGCTGGCTTCGCACTGTGTAACTTCCATCCTCACGTCGACCGCGGCCTGTCAGCCGTCTGTCCTTATGAGTCAGCTCTACCTGGCTGAAAGAAATGCCTTCCGACTGGGAAGCCACCTAGCGGCCTGACTGATCTGACCACTACCACAGCTGCTTCCCTGGCTTGGTGTCCCATTTCTCTGCCTTACTCAGAAGTATGTGATGCAGCCAGTTAGAGAGAGTTTGGGGGCCTCTGTGGTGTAAATCCAATTGCTCCTCAGCTTGCTCCATTGCCAACTGAAGGACCTGGCTGTGTGAGTCTCTAAATTAGTCACTACAATTCAGCCATGTGTTTTTCAGCTTCCAGAAATTTTTATCTCTCTCCTCTTTGTCCTCATGGATTTCTGCCTTCAAAAAATAATCTAGTTGTCTGATTACTGGTATTCTTCGGGGGGTACTGTTGGGAGAGGGAGAAAGAGCAAATCTGTACATGTGATATGTGTTTGTGGGTGCGCGTGTGTGTTCCAATTATTCCCTTTGGCTGGAAGTCTCTCACGGGTTAGTTTTGAGGGTTTCATTTTCATTATTTGGGGAAATACTTTTAATGGTATTTCTGTGTTTTGAATAAGAAAGTATCGGAAAGGCAGCAATTGTGTGAAATATGCCTGGGTGTTCTCTGAAGAAACAGTTGACTGTGGGAAACTGAAGTGTGATTATCATAACCTCTGAGGAGCTGAGAAGAAGAAAGGGATATTTTGGAGATTTTACCACATGCTTCACACTGTACTCAACTCCTCAGCATACATGGTCACATTTCATTTTAGATAGATACTGTTATCTTTGCTTGAAAAAGAAGGAAGTAAGTGAAGAGACTAAAGAAATACATTGCTCGTTGATAAAAAATATGGATTCGTCTGAGTTCTACCTGAAGCCCATAATTTAACCACCCCAACAAACTCAGTTCCCACCATAACTGACTTGTGTGGAGTCACTCACAATTCTCAGACTTCTTTCTTATCACAAGCTCCGACTTGACTTAAAAGAGGAAAAGGCAGGGATGGCTGAGAATGTGGCTTCGGATCGGGAGCCCTAGTGCATTTGGTGACCCCCGGGGAGCACTGCTTTACTTTCAGGGCCTCCATGTCTACATCAGTGAAACAAGGTCATCAGAATACATGGTCTGTTGCATTCTGCTGATCTATCCTGCAGATGGTGAGCAGGCGGTGCTGAGAGCTTCCACAGCGTGCCCAAGGCAGAGGGGAAGTCTCAGCCTGGCCACCCCCTAGCTCCCTGTTTATGCTCTGCGAGAGACTTCCCAGCAGATAGAGGGACAGCCTCCCAGGTGCCAGTGGGCGTGAAATATGGTTTTCTCCTGAGTCCTTCTTCAGAACTGAATCTCTTCAAGTCCCCTTTAGGGACCACAGAGCCTCATTTAAAGGGAAGGAAAATAAATACTCCAAAATGTGGGGTAGAAATGGAAGTCCCAAGGAGAGACTGGGGAGAGGAGAAAGCCAGCCTCGGCCCTCGGACCATATGGTCTCTGCATATTTGATTATTTTATGAATACACAAGGCGACACATTGGTTTCTTTAAAGCCATTCTTACTCATGCTTTCAGGGCCATAATTCATGTGAATTCAGATAATGAGGTAATTGCGTGTAATGACTAAAGCAGTGATTCAGGAAGGAGAAGATCTCAAATTATTTATAATAATAATTGTTACTAATACTTGTGTGATATTACCAAAGCAACGCTAAAATGGTAATAACTTCCATTTGAGTGATGAAAGTGATCATAGATATAATTTTGTCCAAGCCCTTGTTTTGAATGTCTAAAAATATCTGAAGCCCGGAGAGGGTTGAGCAAAGTTTGACCCAAGTCATGCTTTTTCTTAGTTCAGTGTTATTCTCATGACTCTTGATTTTTCCCTTGCCTGCGGCCATAGCTCATCTCTTGCTACACATTTGTGTGATGGCTTAGTCGGGAGTTAAAATCAGTGCCAGAGTAATGAGGGTCGGCTTGTTTTGCTGATTCAATTGACTAATAATGACGTACACAATGGAAGCTTCCAACAATTAATTGGGAAATGGGCACAAGGATGGTTAGTAGTGTAATCCAAACTTCAACACCAGCCGTTGTCATTCAACAGTTATTATAGTATTCTTAAAGAGAAATAAGGTCGTTGTACATTAGAGCACAAAATATATAATTTTAAACTTTGTTTTATTTAGTAATTTCCTTCTATTCATTCAAATGTTTATATAAGTATATATATCAGGCACTGTTTACGTGGCTTTGACAAATTAATTAATGACATTTTAAAATGCAAGTGGAAACATTCGTAACCTCAGGAGCCTGCTAACATGGTCTAGACCAACCTTTGGAAAGAGTTGAGCTGTAATTTTAGGGAGATTTGTTCTGAAGCTCAAACCATTCTCTCAGATATGTTTGCAACCTGAAAATTTTTTTCATAGGAAGTGTTTCAAAGCTGTATTTCCTGTTTATTTAAGGAGCACCATACTATGGAAATTTTACCAAATTCGTTAGTACCATGTTATCCGAAGCAAATATTCTCTTCATTTTGACATCTTTTTATTTAATGGCATTTCAGCTCCTATGTTTGTCTTCAATGACTTGCTGAATAATGCCATCATATTGTGTTATTCCCTGCCAGAGTCATTTATAGATATTATAGTAATTATTAGGGTTAATATCAATTCATCCCAAATGATGGCCCTCTATAATTTATTGTTAACATTTACACAATCATAATTGTTTTACATTATGATTTAATGTAAACTAAATCATTACATCTTAAAAATGCACTGCTTCCACACAACTGTCTCACATAAGAGGGAAAAGATCAAAATTTCACCATTTAGAGACATGTAAAAATGAATAAACTCCTTTTATATATCCTTTTATTAGATTATAATAATATTATATTATATTATATTATATATTAATATTATATATTATATTATATTATAATAATATTATATTGTAAACTCCTTTTATTACCTTCAAGATGGAGTGAGATGATGCCTTTATTGTTTTATTTAATATTTATCAATCATTTGTTCCGCCAATTACAACTAAATGTTCCCTGGCTCATTAAATATGTTACCTGGACTCCGAGACATGGGACTGACTTTGCTTCTTAAGAGTGCTGTTCTTGCCTATTCCTTCGTAATTGCTAGAAACTAGTTCTTCCATTCTGTTCGCCAGTGTGGCTCTTTGGATGGGGAGAGGTCACAGTGGACCACAATGTCTGTCGCGTCACTGAGGCTAGCACTGGTTTCTCCCGCCGTGACTCAGGTGCACCCCCGCGAGGACACCCCTCGCGGGCCCAGTCAGACCCCGAGCTGTGTGAGCAGGTAGCTGGCAGAAGGCAAGCTGAGCTGTGTTGGAATCTTTCCCCGAGGTGTGGCCCTGCCCATTCAGCACTGCTTGTTTACATCATGTCGGATCAAATGGGAGAGAGGAAAACCGTGGCTCAAGATCTCCCTCAAGGAGGCAGCTGCAGAATAAAGGACGTCTCCGGAAACGGGACAGTCTGTGTGGTCGCAAGTCTGTGATCCCTGACCTGTCTTAATCCTCAGCAGTAGGTATGCGTGGCGCTTTGTCCCCAGGTGGAGCTGTGTGCTTGAGGAAATAAAACTGCTCACTTGGGTCTTTTTCTGATAGCGCTGCTGATAGCTTAGAAACCTGTTGTAGGTGTTTTAAATCTTCTCTGTCTACATGGGGCTCAAGTATTCATACCCATGTCTTCTGCTTCACAAAAGTAGAAAGGATAACCCTGAAATCCCATCTCTCTTGAGGATTTGGGACGCTCTTGGGTATCTGACATGGTAAGAAAACAAGCTGAAGGAATGTGGTAATGCGAAGCCATCTGCTGCTGGTCCACTCTCACACCGGCTCTAGGGGTCACCGAGAGCCCTCGGAGGACTGCTGAGACTCCGCGCGGGCAGGAAACATTTGATCTCATCCCAGCAGTGTGCAGACATGTGTGCTCAGCCTCACGATTGTGTCCAAGCTGGGTGGTGGTGAGGGAAGATTTAAAGAGAGAGAGAGAGAGAGAGAGAGAGAGAGAGAGAGAGAGAGAGAGAGCGAGAGAGAGGAGTTTGCAAACTGGGATTTCGGAACTGTTAACGTCGCCAGTTGCAAGCACTTTGGTTAACATCAGATAGCACTGAGATGAATTTGTTTTTTGACTGTGTGCCATTGGACATGCTAAGGATTTATCATTACATGGATTTGCTTAGGGCTAGAGGTATGCCAATAAATAAATGATGCAGGGTGGGTCTCATAGGGGTATGAGCCATGGCAGGCTCCGCCTGGGATAAGCTAAGGCAGAATCACCCACAGAACAGGAGGTCTACCTGTTGGACTGAGTGGAATCTCAAATTACTAGACTTGTCATCCGTTCAATAAATAATGAACACTTAACTCTGCTATTGTACTTTGTGTTCTGGTTCCTGGTGGTCTACCTTAAGGGATGTATTAGTCTGTGAGTTTCGCAGTAACGGAAACCACACGCTTGGCAGCTTAAACCGTGGAAATTTATCTCTCATGGTGATGGACTCTGGAAGTACAAGGCCAAAATTCCAGCAAGGTAGTGAGCACTCTGAGGGCTCCTTGCTTGGGCTGCACGTAGCTCTGATCTCACAACCTGCTGATGTGGTTGCCTGCTTATGCATATGTTCTGGAAGACTTCTTCTGAAGACACTCTAGGCTTACCACGTTGAGGCTCCACTATTAACTAGGACCTTTAATTGCTTACTCAAAGATCCTTGTCTCCAAATTCAGCTACGCTGAAGTTAAGTTTTCAACATATGAATGGGGCGCCTCAATGTTCAGGCTGAAACAAAGGTGGTAAAGATCTAGAACTAGAGCAGGCTAGCTGGTGAGGAGTCAGAATTTTATATCTATGAAGGATCTGGCAAGGTTTATAGATAAAACACAGAGTCTCTATATGAATGTGAATTTCAGGCTAATAGTAAATTTTTTGAAGTATGTCTCAAGCTTATGGTTGGGATATACTGACCTTGAGAAAGAAATAGTCGCTGTTTGTGGAAACTCATAAAGCAAAAGAGTATCCTGTAGTTTGCTGTGATAAACTTGACGCTCTTTGACGGCAGACCAGTGACATTCATGGAGGTATTCCTAACAGTGACAGTGAGCCTACGAGTAGCACCCAGGGCAGGCAGCCTGCACAGGCCTGTTGTACTCTGAAGGAGTGATGGATGACAGAGCCACACGGCAAGCAGGCGCTAGAACACTTCCTTCCAGGGGATGTGGCGGAGTTAACTGACCTCATCCAGTTCTGTGACTGAAAACCACGTAATCCAAAGAAGAGTGGCATATTTGTTTTTACTCAGTCTTATAGTTAATGGATGAGTTATGGCCTCCCAGAAGTTCATAAGTTGAAATCCTGACCACCAGTGCATCAACATAAAACTATATTTGAAGGTAGGGTTGTTACAGAGATTATTAAATCAAAATGAGATAATTAATGAGATTTAGTCCAGTAAGACTTCTTTATCTATAAGAAGAGGAAAATTGGGCATGGAGACAAATAAAGAGGTGATGACAATAAAGACGATAGACATTCATAGATATAAATACATGGAGATGCCACCAACCAGCCAGAAAGACATGGTGTGTGCTTGGAGTGCCAGCTGTTAGTGAGGCTAAGGCAGGGAGATGTTTTGTTCGCTGTCAGTCTCGACAAAGTGAGATTACATTTAAAACAAAGCAAAGGCATGGAGATAGGTCAAGGAGAGTGACGTAGGACAGATCTTTCTTTCACAACCCTAGAGAAGAACCAATACTCCCGTTACTCTAGAACAGTGAGAAAATACATTCTTGTTGTCTATGCTCCTCTTTTTTATGTATTTGGTACAGGGTCTACCGGGTGTTCAGGGTCTTGCTATGCAAATCAGACTCGTGGTGATTCTCCTTTCTTCACCCTCCCAAGCCCTGGGATTCTAGGGGTGGGGCATCGCATCCAGTCTCAACTGCTGTCTCAGTTCATCCCACAGGTTGGGGCTGCCTTGGCATGCCAGGGATTGAACACAGGCTGCTGCCATCTGCATGCCAGGGATTGAACATCTAATAGTAGGTGAAAGCAGTAACCAAAGCCATGGTAGGGGTTGCAGCAAAGGACAGTAGAGCTGAAACACTTCTTTCCACCATCGGGGTCAGCTTCTATCCCAACTTCATCTTTGACGATGAGAAAATCAAGGACAACAGCATTAGGGACGTTCCAAGAGTGTCTTGAGCTCAAAAGACACCTGGAAGGACTGGTAGATCAGGCATACGAGAGTAGAAGTGCTAAAGGTAAAAGAGGTAAAATGTTCCTGTGCTTCAGTGAGTGAATCTGTGCTCCCTCTGTTCTGGCATCTGTGTTTGCATACACAGGCACTCTGCAAGCTGATAAGCACAGGTGAGCTCTGGTACAGGAGGAGGCGCTGAAGATGAGCATGGTCAGAGGAGGGGATGGTTTCACCAACACTGTGTGTTACAGTTCTAACTCTTAATGTGGCCGTAGCAGGAGGTAGGGCTTTGGGAGATAAATAGGTCCTAAGGGCGAAGCCCTCAAGAATGGGATTAGTGCCCTTTCACACAGGCCTAACCGGGCGTGCTTAGCCCTTCAGCCATGTACAGTCTCAGTGGGAAAATGCCAGCTCTGATGCAGCGAAGCCAAACGTAGGATGTGACTGTCTTTACCACCATGCCATCTCCTGCCTGAATCTTTTTTCCACAAACTCCAGGTGTTTTACCAGCAACTGCAGTTTTCCGTCAAAGGCCTAAGACTTCCCTTCTCCTAATAGACTCAAGAAAATTTATTCAGAGAGGGATTCACGCCTGATGAATTTCTTCTTGCTATTTAATTTGAGCCAATTACCTGTTAATTGAGTCACTACCAATTTCTTAGGAACCTGGGTATCTGTCCTGAGCTACGGCAGGACCGGATGAACCTCATTAAACTTGTTGGAAATAAGGATACTCCTGAATTCTTTATATGTAGTTTACTTGAAATTAGAGGAACTTAGAATCCTGCTTATGTCTGGTGGTGGATTTGAAGGTAAAAGAAGGAACACTTAGAAGATTTTTTATTTTTTCAGTTTTTTAGTTTTTGGCTGGATCAGGTAGCCTTAAGGGCAGATCTGGTAAGGTATGTGGGGGTAGGACTGAAGCCCAGTCCCCGGGGCCTAGACTGCATTTGCCTTGTTGGGTTTTTTTTTTTTTTTTAATTTTAGGGAAGGGTCTTCAGGGTGTTCAGAATCTCACTACTAGATCAGACTCGTGGTGATCCGCCTGTTTACAGCCTTCCAAGAGCTGGGACTACAGGTGCACGTCACCATGCACAGTCTCAGGGCGCCCTATGGGTGGGCCAGCTTGGCAGATGCAGAGATGAACTCCCAGCCCCTGCACCTGCAAGCTCAGCTTTAATCCACTGAGCTTTTTGGCAGGCCCTCAATGAGAAGCCTTGGGACAAGGTGAGAGTTCCTTACATCCTTTCACTCCTTTTTTCAGCCTTTCCTGTCCAATAACAAGGCACACCTGTGCTCCTGCCCTGACTGTGTGAATGCTTTAATCACATTCCACCTTGCTTACACTCAATCAGTACTGCTGCACTTGAGCCCAGTCCACACAGAGTATTTAAATTTATCCACCTAAAATCATTGCTTAACCTAATGCACGCTATCTTCTCAAGGTGAATCAATGCTGTAGGTCAAATCCATATAAATTATTTACAGAGAGAGTGTCGTTCTTCTTTTTTTCCAAATGGAGGTATTTAGGTTGGTGGCTCTTTAATGAGTAATGGGAAGTAGAGATTTCCCCATGGTTTTAATGACTTGGCCGAGGCATAGCAGATGGGAACAGTCCTCCCACAAGGTTTACGAAAGTTGCCCTTAAGGTGACACGGTTGCCTCTGAGCTCAGTAACTTTGTCCTACTTTTATGTGAATGGAGAATAAGGCATCTGCCCATGATCCACTCTACCAGGAGCCTCAGCAAGCAGGTGTGGAGTTGGGACTGTCTGACCCACCTCTTGCCCAGCTAGAGCACCCCTTTTTCTACCAGACCTGAAAGGCTATCCTGATCCCTGGCCCTGAAGCTGCTGTAAGTTAGTGCTCATTAAGTGAAGAGAGCAAATTGATTATATCCAGCTTCTGGGTGCTAGAATAATGTCGCCAACTAACATGTCTCTCAGGGTTACTTCTGGAGTTTAATGTGTCTTCGTATGCACACTTTTTTCTCTGAAAGGACTACCAAAGTCAAAGAATAAAAAAGCTGCTTGGTGATCTTGTTTATGACGGTTGAGCTCCTCCCACCACACGCTGATGAGGAAGATCTGTTCCTGTTTATCAGACAAAGAGACTTTCTAAATCATAAAGACATTACTAATTATATATTAACATCTTATCAGACCCAGAAACTATTGTGTACACTTGAACTTTTGAAGCACGCTTAATCTTAGGTAGGAATGTAGACTTATAAAATGCTCAGTGTGTAGATGAATAGACTGAAGCACAGGTTGGTTATTTAATCGCTCTTTGAGAAGGAACCACATTTGAAGAAGTTCTTCTTACCATTTAATTCTAGAGAAAATTACCTGACAGTCAAGTTGCTACAAGTTTCTTAGGATCCTGGGTACTTGTCATGAGCAGCTAACACAAAGAAGACTGGATAGCCTCTACGGTCACTGGTGGATGGAGGTGGTAGAGCAGGGCGTGCACGTCATGTAGGAGAGCTCCAGAGTTCACGTTCATCCCTTGGCAAAGATGTTGAGTGACTTCCTTAGGGTTCACAGAGAGTGGCAGAGATGGGCTTAAGTCATGGCTCTGATTTCCAAGTCTGTATACTTTGTGGTGTCTTAAGAATGAGCTCCTCTGGTCCACGTAAGAATGTGGGACTGGAGTCAGAGTGTGGTTACCGTGTTTCTGCGTTTTAGTAGACAAGTTTAGCAATGTCTCTGTGGTTCAGTTTCCTTGCCTGCTAATGAAAAATTATAAAGTGTGGTCTAAAAGTTCATGTCCTCCAAGATCTCTTAATTAAAATTGTAGCTCATAAAAATGCTAGTACAGGGATTGAGGGCTTTGGGCAGGTGCTTAGTTTCTGAGAATGGAGTCCTCATGTATAAGATCACTGATGTTGTAAGAGAGGTGGTTTCTTCCCCTATCAGAAGACTTAGAGAGAAAACAACATCTATGAACTAGAAGGCAGACCCTCACCCGATCAGCTAGTGCTTTCATTCCTTCGAGCCTTCGCAATTGTAAGGAATAAATGTCTGTTCTTAAAAGCCACACAGCAATAGATCTTTCAAAGGTGGGTCATGATTCCTGTACACCGTTGGTATTTTTCTTTTAAAGATTCAGTGTTGCAATATGTGTGAAGACTTACTACAGCATCATTTACAATGTCGTTTATATAGAAATGGTGGCAAAAACTATTTTTAATTCCCAATTCATTTTTAAGCACCAGTGTTTACTAAAGTTATTTTCATTAAAATATGAAGTATTTTTCTTTAGTGGAGGGTATCAGAAGAATTGGATAGCTTAGATTTGCTCCTGTCTTTGCAAGAAGAGTGAAAGAGAGTCTCACTACTTACCTAAGAAATAGAAGGGCCAGCAAGATAGCTCAGCAGGCTAAGCGCCTGTTTGATCTGACATCACATGGGGCCCTGTCCCCACCCCAGGTGCACTGAGCTGGCCACTAAGACCGGCATGCTGGTGAATCCCTGTAATCCCAGCACTGGAAAGGCTGAAGACAGAAAGATCACTATGAGACTGAGCTGCGTAGTGAGACCCTGTACAAAATACATGAATTAAAGAAATAAAAGAGATAGAAATTGTTAGAGGTTCATTGTTGCAGCACCTGCCTGGTGGGACTAGGTCCTGAGTTCAGCTCCTAGTACATCAAATAAAAACCACAAGGAAATGGAAAGCATTAAGGGATTGTGTTGCCTAAGGAAGATAAGCCCAAACCAGAGATCTTCTGAGGCACTTGCTGTGTAGCTGGGGCTGGATCAGGTAGAGTGGGAATCGTGGGAGGTTATAGGTTGTTATAGCTTGTGTATAGAGGTCCTTCCCTCCCCAAGCCTCACGCAGTCATGGGTGGCTTCTGGAATTTGTAATTGATTATTGTGAGAATGGTTGCTGCACCTCCCCTGAGGCAGGTGATTTGCATTTCAATGTAAGGGAAGAAGAGAAGTCAGCTGCTTGAGCGGGCGGGCGGCTGCTACCTCTCCATGTGCTCTTGCTCTTGCCTGCCACCATGAAAGATTGTTTTCTGTCTTGTGCTTCTTTGCCTTGGAGCCAGCTGAATATGGACGGAAATCTCCAGTCACTATGAGCTAAATAAAGCTTTCCTTCCCTCATTTTGAGTATCGGGTATTTGTCCCAGCAATGAGCGAAGAATAACTAAGACATAGGTGAAGTAACAGGGTGAGCACAAAATGTGTAGAGCAGAGGAGTGGAGAGAGGCCTTCCTGTAGACAGTGCTTCACCTGATATAACTGGCACTAACTCTCTAAAATGCCAGGGCTGTAAGGGCAACATGAAAGACACCTCACTTAAGCAGAAGAGGTTTTTGAGATGTCCCTGGTCTTCAGAAGCCACCCCATGACTGCATGAGGCTTTTTGGAGGGGGTGCCTCTGCACAAACCATAACAACCTATAAGCTCGCACCATTCCTGCTCTACCTGATCCTGTATGAAGATATGACTGAAGATGTTGACAGAAAGAACGAACAAGCTTTGGCCGTCAAACACATTATGTGTATGACTTTTGAGGAACCAAAGAAGACATTTCTAAGAGAAGCTGCTGCCATGACACCTACCATAACTGTATGTTATTTTCTTTTTAACACTGAAAAAGATCATCTCTGAAGCCAACTCTATAATGGGCTGGTATGTTAAAGCTCAGGTTGCTTCACTAAGAAAGAAGTAACATTAACACTTTATTTTCATTAACTGAAATATAAAAGAAGTCACAGCTCCAGGAATGCAGTAAGTGCTACCCACTGATAGTATTACTTTTATTATGATGATTGACTTCTAAAATCTATCCACGCCAGCGCCCACCACATGTTAGTGTGTGACGATGCTTGCTCGAGCTAGGATATATGGAGAAAGCAGTCAGCCCTTGTCAACAAGGCCCGGGATGATGAATGGGGACGAAGGCGGTGCATCTGGCCTGATGCCTTTCTGGGCTCATCTTGAAGTGCTTCGCTGAGGTCTGTTTTGTTTTGCTCTGTTTGGGATCATTTCTTTTGCCACTCCAGCTATGGAAAGATAATAATCGCACCAATAGAACTGGTGACCTCTCACCCACCCTCCCTTTGATACAGTCTCATTTTCTAGTAAAACCATGACAAATGTGTCTTCCTTCACCTTCAGTAAACCAGCAGATAATCTGTCTATTATGCTTAATATCCTTATCCCCAGAAGTCAGTATTTGGTTTGGATTCCTTCGAAGGGGGTGAACATTATATCTCTAACCTATGAGAAAGCATTGCTCCTTTGCAGTGTTGGTGGAATTAAATTTGTTTTCACAGCTGGTTGTACTTGGGGAAGGTTTAGCCGACGTCTTGAAGGTTCTACCACACCAGTTCATCACTGAGCCTGCTGTGCGGTGGAGGCTGTACGCTGTTAAGGGAGGCATGGGGGATGTCTAAATTAATCATTTATGATTTATTTATTCTTGTTCCATCATGGAGTACAACGAGTGCATGCCAACCTTTCCAGAATTAGGGCTGTCTAGATGATAGGATGTTTGATAACTCGCTCTCTGTATTTATCTGCTAGTAGGACCAATCTATGGAACTAATAACAGTGCTATATATTTACAGACTTCTAATAGTTTACAATTCACTTTTCCTATTCTTGACCCCAGTTGATTTTTATGAAGTCCACTGAGTTCAAGATTACATTGTTCCAAGTCCCTGTTTTAGAGATGACACAAACATGGCTCAGAGGTGGCTCACAGGGCAAGTAGATACAGGTGGGTATCTTTAATCCCTGTCTTCTAACCCTAACACTTGTACTATTTCCATTAGTTGATGAAATAGAAGGCACAATATGGTGGTATTCCCTGCCAGGGAGTGTCGTGATCTGAACGACATGATCCCCAAGTTTGTGTGGTGAAACCTAGACCTCAGGTGATAATTTTAAGTGGTGGACCCTCCTACAGGTAATCAGGTCATGAGAGTACTAGTCTCAAATATGAGATTAAACATTTATCAAAGATGTTTCTGATCATCAAAGATGGATTAAGAGGTCAACAGAGAGAGAGAGAGAGAGAGAGAGAGAGAGAGAGAGAGAGAGAGAGAGAGAATAACCAGATAATAAATCTGCTATTTTGCTATTTTTTTTTTAGCCTTAGAATTCTCAGTCCTCAGAGTTATGAGCAGTAAATTTATATTATTTCTAAGTTACACCCTAGAAAATAATTCTTCTAGAAACTGAAGCAGACTAAGATACACTGAAGTCACTTACATCTTTTGCTACTTCTCTACCAAGGTCCTGACAGTCAGTGTGACCCTTGCTCTGTATGAGAAACTTACTTGGCATTCAAGATATTGGGGTTAACCAAGGCAGAGAAACTGTCTCGAAATGGTTTTACGTTCAGATTGTTCTACTCAATTGTGTACCACTAGCCATATATGGCTGATGAAACTTACACTGATTAAAATTGAATAAAATCAAATGTTTTAGTCTTTAGCTGCACCTGGTACACTACAAATGCCCAATAGCCATCCATGGCTCATAGCACCATTACTGACTCTCTCTCTCTCTGTCTTTCTCTCTCTCTCTTTTGGATAATGCTGGTTTTACACTGAAAACACACAGAAAGGACAAATAATATCACTACCAAAGAAAACAGATATAAAAGAATTATGTTTATTATGAAATCTGACAGCTCTTCCCAATAACATTGATTTGGGCCTTTCAGTGTCCTGTGCCAATCAATAGGTCACCAAGTATTTATGGTGTCTAATATAGGTATTCTCTTAGGAACAGGGACTATGATGGTGAATGAAATAGACAAGGACACACTATGCACCAAAAAGAGTCAAGTGGTTTAATGGAAAATGAACAAGGCAAATATGTTGTAAAGGTAAGGGATGAGAAGATAGTTAAGATATGGCACCATTTTAAGTGACAGGGTATGAGTTTAGAGAGGGTGATTACGAAGGGGTTGTAGGAAGATAGCGCACATACTGGGCTCAAATTGAGAAGGTGACTCCAGCTTCCAAGGTGAATCTGAGTGACTCCCCAAACATTGGGGAAGATGAATAGGAACAGTGGGGATAGCCAGAAAAAGAATTCTCAATGTTTTCCGGGGTCTATAAAAAGGAAGACTTCTCTGGAACATGGTTTAAAATTTGAGAAAAAAAATTAATTATTGAAGAAGTAAACAAAGATCAGCTAGAGTTATGAGTTTTAATTGTCCTAATGAAATGAGAAAGCTTTAATCTAAAATCTTTAGGGTTCTGGATTTGATTTGTTATTTAAGGGATTACTCTGCTTGCATATGGAAAACCTATTATAGAGGGACAACAGTGATCCCCAAAAAGAGAAAAACAAAGCTAACTCGAGCGATAAGCTGTCAGTTGTTTTATACTAGAAAATATCCAGGGAAGATGACAATTAGTAAACTTTGAGATATGCTATAGAGGAGGAGTCAGTTATAGGGAAAGTGTGATATAGCAGAACAGAGGACAGATCCCAGAAATTGGCCTGTCAGCAATCGGGCAGAAGGTGGCGTCACCTACTGGGACTAACAGCAATGAGGAGAGGTGTGCAACAAAAAGAAAAATCAAGGCACAAGAAGGAGGGAATTGAGTTGGAGATATATATATATATATATATATATATATATGTATGGAAGCTAGATAAACACACCAAATAGCAGCTGGGTGTAGGGCCTTTCAAGTAATTTAACACTCTTAGATAAATTGGAATGTTTGTATGTCAATGATATTTAAAGCTAAAATCTGGAGAAATAAAAAAATTGAATGACAAGCAAAAGTGGAGGTTTCGGGTAAAACTTTTACAGAAGAGCAAAAAGCCATAAAGAAGAATTAAAGGAGATGTCAGAAGGAAATCCAGAAGCACCTGGAATGTCCCATAGGACACATTTCAGAGAGGAGGGTGTCTCAGTTACTTTTCTGTTGCTGCTGGGACAAAATACTAAGCACTCTAAATTAAGGAAGGAAAAATTTATGCAGTTAGTGAAGCTTAGGCGGTGTGGCACATGGTAGAGGGCAGCCATTCATGGTGGTGGAAAACAGCAAAGAACAAATGGAAGAGCAGCAGCTGCAGAAGCTAGTAAGCCTCTCTTCCCTCCTCATATTGTATGCGGACACCCACCCCAGGGTGGGTGTAGCACTCAAACCCATAATCCCAGCACTGGATCATGAGTTAATCACAAACTCTAGAAGTCACCCCATGACTGTATGCAGCTTTGGGGGGACAATTAGACTCAAACCATAACAAGGGTGTTATTACAAATGTCATGTAATGGTGTGAGATCAAATTCACTCTAAGTGAAATTATGACTGTAGGGATTGCACAGAAGGTTTATTTAAAACTTGGCAGTTGAGTTTACTGCTCATTTTTTCCCAGAAAACTAAAACTCACAGAGAAGAAATGATAGTGCAGAAAGCCACAGACAACTCTACTGGGACTTTTTGTTATGACAGAGAGCCAAGTAATGAAACATCGATCGATGATCATATGCTGTATACACATGTCACCTATGAAAATGTTACCATTCACATGGAATTATCTAAAAAGATTAAGAATCAATGAGAAATTTGCATTCTATTAACGGACTCAAGTTTTTAAAATCAAGTGGACAATTAATACAGACGTTCCAGTTCAGAGAAACCATATTGCAAGTGCTCCATAGCACTCCATAGTCAGACCTAGGGCTGACTGTTTTGATTTACATAACTCTGAAGGTAGTGAAAGGGATGGGTAATCAGGCATCTGGGCAGAAGGTAGCATGAACTTTATCAAAAGCTGGCAGATCATGGACCAGCAGAGAAACTGACGCAGGTCTTAGACCTGGAAGGTTCAGTCCAGCAGCTACCAACTACATGACACAAGACAGGAGCAGCTGCCTATGCCTACGCTGAAGCTACAGGGCTGTCACAGACTGCTCAGGAATTGTAGTTCACCAAGCATAGCCTTCTTCTTGATGGAGGAGTTTCATGTTATAGAAGTAATTCAGGTATTTTTATTATATTATATCTCAATATCATTGTTTTGCCTCTCAGTCATACAAAATCATCTTAAGGTTGAATTTAAGGAAATTTGAGACTGGGCATAGTGGCGCTCTCCTGTAATCCCAGCACTTTGGGAGGCTGAAAACAGGAGAATCACTATGAGTCTGATCTATATAGTGAGACCGTGCAGATCCTGTCCTAAAATACAGAAAAAAATGAAATAAAATAAAGTAAAATGAAATAAAATAAAGTGATTTGAAATCTGAACACTTTAGTGTTAATTTTGACTATCACACTTATCTGAGAGCATGGTCTATAAAGTAAAATATAAAAACTGAAAATCAGAAGACTTCCTGTTTTAGGTGTCCCTCATTAAATAAATACGAAGAGTACTGGGTGATGACATAGAGAAGAATTTGGAAAACACTGGGACCGAAGTTAGTAGACGTGGTATGGTCTTTTAAAAAGCTGGTCTGTGTCCAACTTAAAGTGCTGGCAAGAAAATTCAGCCTGTTTCCCTGGGTGTCAACTACCTGACCTCGTGGAAACTGAAGAGCCATCACCAATAGGAAGATGCTTTCAGGTAATAGCTGCAAATAATGCCAGGTCCAGAGAGCACACTCCAGAGTGGCTCACTGGAGTGAGGTCCATAGGAAAAAGAAAATACTCTCAAAAAGAAGAATATGAATAACTAGACAAAATTTTAGATCGTTCAGAAGCTGTTACATGTGCTCATTTTAACTAATATCGATATTATTTTGTCTTTCAACAGTTCAGTAATTTAGCCAATGTTTATTGAGCACCATTGTGTTGGCCCTGGGCAAATTTTATAGATGGAAATGGATGATGGTTCTGGTTTCCAAAACTTTGAGTCCGGCGAGAGACAGACAAGCAGGCCCTGAAGTAGAAGGCAGGATGCTCTTGGTCAGAGGAACCAGAGAAATGGATACAGGTTCAGGAAAACATTTATGGTATAATGTCTAACTGTGTTTTGTATGTGAAAGTAAAATGCATTTCAAGGATGTGGTCATCGGTTAGGGTAAAACTGGGGTTGTAACCACATTCTTGTAAATTAATTTTCCTTCCTCTTATTTTTTGTGTAAATTTTGTGTAACTTTAAACTCTTCTGTGTTCTCACATCCCAAGTTTAAACAACAGACCTCACACTATTTGTTATAAGGGTTCACATAACTCAGTAATGAAAGACAGGCAGCTACTGTGTGACATCTCAGAAATTGCCAGAAAGGCTGAGTGAGCATCTCAAGTAAGAGCAAACCTGTAACTCCTCAGCTGAGAGGCGGCTGTGGTGTGTCCTTTCGTAGGAACTTCTTGGGAGCAAGTAGAAAGCCATTTGTGACCCATGTCCTTTCCTGTCAGTAGTTCATATTCGGGCAGCACTGTGTAGCTTATGATACTTTAAGATTGAACTTTGCATAAACCCAAAGAGCAGGAACGTATCATCCATCTCTGTTTGAGGGCAGAGATGTTTTCCTACACAAATAGCACGTGATGTCCCCTCAGCAAAAAAATTGGCACATAGGAAGGCTCACATGTGCACCCAAGACTGTGATGTTGAGTTTGATGCTTCTACTACATCGTTAATAGACTTCCATAATGTACTCATGTTTTTCTTATTTTCAATTTTGTATTCTATCATTGTCTTTAAAATTAAAAAACCAAAAGTTGTCATAATTACTGTATATTTATACAATAAAACATATAACATCTAGAAATTTATATATTTATGGCACTACCTTACCTAGTTTTCAGAATCAGAATAGTGGCCATGAACATCTAGCATTTCTGATGAAGACATAACAACTTTAAATTAAATATTCTAGTAAATATGGTTATGCAGTAACTCAGTTGAAAGTCAAACCCAGGGTATCAGGGCCAGAGTTTGTACCTGAATGGCAATATTATATAATAACCATATAGGAGCTTGGGGCCTAAGATTCCTGCTGTCTTGGGTCCTTTCTCTTAAGCATTCATCCTTTCTGCAGGTTCTCAAGAGTTAAAGCTACCGAGGAAACATTAGCATACGGTGATGCCTGTTTTATGTAGAAAACCAATCAGCGCAAAGTACAGCTATGCTTTCTGACCTCTGAGTGATTCTTGCTTAGAGTCTCAATCTCTCAGCCCCTGTTTTCTTCTTCATTTGAAGAATGGAGAAGAACAGTATAGAAAACGAAGGGGGCACACCGAGTTTTCCACCCGAGTTCAGGTGCTAGCGAGGCCCCACTACTGTGCATTTTCACGTTGCTTCTTCCAGATGACTCCCTGGTGCTGTTTAGTGACCTCCAGCCCCAAATCTCACATGTAAGAGGCATTCCAGGTTACGGCTTTTCTTTCAAGCCGAGGAAAGTGAAGGAAAATGACTGATGGTCGTCTTTATCTCTCTGGTCACTCCTATGCCCCTTTTGGAGTAAGAATGTAACTTACTCTCCTGAGAAACTGGGTGACCACAGCGGAGGTGGAATAACATGACTGCTGCTTAATCATTTAATTTTCACCACTGTACATGACCTGAACATCGTTTATAACTTTTATATAATTTTTTAATGAATATTGCAATAATAAGCCCAAAGTTTTCTCTCCCTTATTTAGTATGGCACTGTCCTAAATCTTACAGCTGGGGGTGGCTGATTCACCAGAATCCTTTTGTCCTCATAGAGGACAGTGGTCCACGTCCACTGGAACATTACCTTCTCCCTCCTTCCCACCCAGGGTCTTGCCCTCACCTTATGAGCATAATAACTTCAGATATGTACTGAGTTTCTACTGTATGCTCAGAAATGAAAATGAACAAATTCAGCAACTTGCTCACGTTAACATAGATCTCAAGGGACAGAATGTAGTCCCGGTGAGATTTCAGAAGCAGAGTTGCTCCAACTGTCCTCAGTGGCTCCCGAGGCCTCTGGGCACATTAGCTTCTCTAATCCACGGAACTTGAATATGATGACGGCGCTTCAGCTTTGCCTTGAAGCCTGCAAATTCTTCCTTAACATTGGGAGCATAGCTTTCTAACTTTCATGATTATCCAAGTTTGTCTAAGAGTGATTTCCAAGCCACGTTTTTAAGATGTCAGATTCCCGGAGGCAGCTTCCATTGCCCTGCGCTATGATGCTCGTTTATCAACCTCTTGAGCGCTTCCCACGACTGATAGATTGCTTAAACCTAGAAGCCCACTTCTCCTCTCCCACTTCTGCTTTTATTTTCTTCACCGCATTCTGGGGATCCTGCTGACATTATCACCATGGTGTGGCCCTCGTCAGAGGAGGGCCTCTGGAGCTCAGGGGGGTGACGTCCGCACAAGGCCTCTCTGCGAAGGACTTATATAAACTGTAGCCGCAGCATGAAAAACAACTAAAGGTACTTGAAAGCAACCCAAAGCAGACAGCAGACAGAAGAGAGTTTGTTACTTAAAAATTGCAACAGGAAATGGCAATAATTGCACGTAGCTTTGTTGCTTTAGGACTCTCATGACTATGGCTACAGAAAACCATGACTTGAGTAGCACAGCATGTCAACCTTAAAAATTTTATCCTGACAAAGAAACGGACCTAAACTCTGCCTATGTGTAGATATTTGTCTGATTATGGGCATCCAGAACGCTCAAAGAAAGTGGAAGCACATCTAAGAAAAAATTCTATCTTTTAAATGTGAAACTGTGTGGGATGAGAAGAGTAGATGCGGTCCTTGTTAAATGAATGTGCTCTCCAGACATGAATGGTGAAAATCTGAAACCTGACTGACTTGCAAGTGTCAGAGGAGAGATGAAGGAGGTTAAAAAGCTGGAAAGTAGTGAGGGTATTTTTTCCATTAAGAGGAATGAGAAACAACAAAGTAAAATACATGGCTAGAAGGGCTACTTGAACCTTTGCTGATGATTTGGCAAATAATAAAGAGACAGTCTCAAAGGGAGCAGGCTAAGATAATAGCAGCATGGTGCTGATAGGAGGATGGAGATTTTGGCTGCTACGTGACATGGAAGATATTTTGTATTTCAAGTAAAGTAAGGCAAATGGTGACAGAGTAAAACCAAAAATAATCACCAAAGCAATATGTTAAAGTATAAAATACATGTATAAATTTATCTGAATTGTATGGTTTAAAAGAAAAAATAGAGATCCATAGAAACAGAAAACTAATACATAGGAAAAACAGAAGTTAATACTTATTAGAGAAGAAAGACAATCAACAGAAAGTAGCCTTAGGCATGCCTATCTACTTTATCTAGGAAAAATTTATAAGTATATATTAAAAACAACTTAAAAAGAAAAGAAATACTTTAAGAATTAAAGTCTATCCTTAATAAATAAAGGAGAAAATTTCAGCAGAGAAATAGATCCTATAGAAGGGAATGAATAGAAAATCAACAAAAAATGAAAAGAATTAAAAAACCCACTAGCTAGACTAAAAGCACATCACTGAGAACACACAGAAAAATGAACAGAAAATGTTTAGCAGACAGAGAGGGGGAAGCGCTGTGGAATCTGTGTGTGCTGCTGAGGGTAGGCAAGGCCAGGCCTGACCTCTGAAGGGAGAATGAGCCGAAGGGAGGGAGGTACCTACCGTGGCGACACTGTATCTAGCTTGTGTAGTTCCCCATGACAGGCAGGGATGATGCGGTGGTTATAAGTGCTCAGGAAACACCGGCTGACTGAACTTTGAAAGAGTTTGAATAAATGCTCTGTGACATTCAATAGCTTAAAGAGATAGAAAGCATTTTATGTGTCAAGGTTTAGAAAAGAAATGAGACTTTTATACTACTTGTAGTACATTGTATTATTGGCCCAGACTGCACTATTTTCCTGTTGTCACATGGTGCCATTGTAATGGGTAATACATTGTGTCAACTTGAGAACTTTTGAAGCTTACCTAACTGACTCAGCAGTCTTAGGGTGTAGAGGACCCGTCCTAGAGCAGACAGCCCACTTCTGACATCAGGGAGGAAAGGAGGCTTTCTCTCTTCCCTTTTATTTTGTCTTTTGCCATCTTCTGCTGCCAAGAACACTTGCTCCTCAGCTGAGAGTCACCTGACCTTGGGACCAGCTGGTTAAAGACCGAAACTTCCACAAACTGTGAGCTAAATAAGCCTTTCCTTTAATTTTGGGTATTGGCTATGTTCTCTCAGCAATAAGAGAAAAATAACGAAGACAACAATTATACTAAGGAAAGTAGACCAAGTGGTGGGCCTGTTCCTCTCTTGGCATTAGATTATCTTTGGTGAAGGGGATGTTGGCAGAATGAAAGAAGTTGTGAGATTCGTTTGTCTCTGATGCACATTTACTTCTGTGCTTCTTTCTTCAAAGGAGCACAGCTCCACTGGCTTGTACAGGAGGACAGCGGAGCACTTGCAAGCAGGCTGTCTCTGCTTAAGCTGCTCGGCCAAGGTCCTTGCAGAAAGCCTCAGTCCTACCTTCAGCTGCTATGGGTTCAGCCAATGGCAACACTTACCCAGCTGCCTTCCTGTCCACTCATAAACCATATGCACAAGTGTCCAGTGTTTCTATTCCAAAATGGGAATTATTTTAAAATTGAAGGATAAAATCCTATCCACCTACTATGCACAGCATGATACTTTAAATTGCACAAGCAAAATGATTAAGTCTGGGCAGCAAATCTATGCATTACTTCATACAGTTACCAGGTCTGTGGTGAGTCTGATTCACATCCGTTATCCATTTTTAAAGAATGCAATATATGACTAAGTGTAGCTCCTTGATATTCAGTAGATCTTTCAGTTGTTTTCCCTCTCTCTTGATGGAATTCTGTGGACTTTGATCAACACCTTTACGCTCACTGCCCTTCCATCCAGTTGTTGGATGGAAGTTGTTTTATTCTTCACATTAGTGAGATATTACATCTAGGTTCCTCTTGATTTAAGATATTGAGTTTGTAGATGGCTTTGTTCCCCATAAAAAGTTAATATATGTAATGTTTAAAGTCAGGCAGAAAGTGTTCAGTGTAGACACTTTATATACATTATCTTGTTTAGTGTTATTAGTAACATGTACTGTTGAAAATTTCCCCCATATATTTTTACATGAGAAAAATGGACCCCAAAATATTTCACTTGCCAAAGTCACACAGCTATGATGGAATGAGACCAAGATCTGAATGGAGGCACTCAGCTTCAGATTCTCTGTGCATAAGAATTTATGTCAAAGGAGTCTTGTCTATTAGAGATTTTTCTCTCCACAAATTGTCAGGATTGCATGCTGAGAAAGGGACCAAAAATAAACTATGCTGAAGAAATATAGAACTTTTCAAAATATAACAAGAAATTTCTTTTTAATCTTTCACTCTCTCTATACACCACTGACATATACAAAACTCCCCAATACAAATACTTAGAGTAATGAAATCCCGACTTCTGCACTTGTTTATATTCAGAGTCAAAATGTGCCAGGATAAACACGTGCCTGCTGCTGCGGGCAGAGGAGAGTTCCTGGGCCTTCAGGATGCCTCCGACTAATTTATTTTCATCACCAGCAGTTGGAATTGTGTCTCCCCCCTCCCTTCTTTCATCATTCATCGCCACTTACAGAAAGTGGGAGAAGAAAATAAAGGCTGCCACTCTGAACATGTCAGACATAGTATGGGCTGGGATGCATGAAACCTGAACTCTTGGACTTGTTCCTACAGCTAAGTAGCTTAGGGTTTTAAGCAAGACTGCACATCTCAAGCTTCGGTTTCCTTTTCACTGTAATAGAGTCGACACGAACCCTGAAACTCTATAAAACCTATGCATTCATGTGCTTTCAAAACTCAGTTACTCTAGCCTAGGTGGGTAGCAGTCACAATGCTACTATTTTTGATTTTAATTTCTTTAGAAATGTCCAACTCAAGGGCCAGAGGTATAGCTCAGTAGACTAAGCGCTTGCTTGGGTAAGCATAGGGCCTAGGGTTTGGTCCCTGGCACCACATGCTACACTGGCCCTGCCCCCAGGCATGCTGAGCCGACGATGGAGTCTGGGCTTGGTAGCACATGCCTGCTGGCCCAGCACTAGGGTGGCAGAAATCAGGAGGATCACTGCCAGTCTGAGCTGCATGCACACACACACACAAAAGAAATAAAAATTAAAGAGTAATGCTGTAACACATTTAGCTTGCTTTTATTAGTGCAAGCATGACTATATGTAAGCATATATGGATGTATGTAAGCATATTTATGTATGTGCACATGCATATACATGTGTGTGTAAGTGAATGCGCAGAAGGTAACTTGAGACTTGGAAAGGGACCAACAACCACCCAAGTTCTTGGTATAAATGGGTAAGTAACTTATAAGACATGGTAGGATCTTTTCTCCTAGTATTAGCAACTTTAAAAAGGAATATATATATATATATATATATATATATATATATATATATATATATATATACACACAAAAGAGTTAGGATAGATATTCAGCTATTTTCTCTTAATTCATTGAGAATATGTTTGTACTAATATGGTTAGACAAGATATCAGGTCTGCATCTTATCCTCTGAATAACTACTATGAAGACAACAGTATGCATGGTATTAATCATCGCAACCACTGTGCTAACTTGCTTTGAAACTGTTTTGTTGCTATTTTATCCTTTATTTCATTAAAATGAACAAAAATAAGTAAATGGATAAGTAAAAGGACACATGACTGACTTTGTTCATATCCTAACAATAGAACTAGGCAAATATTAAAGATGATGGCTTTTACCGATTGTTTGTTGCAGTATTCATGGAGAAACTGGAAAGAATAATTCATTGCATTTAGAAGCATGTAAATGAAAGGTTTTTTTTTTTTGAGACAGGGCCTCACTATGCAATTCAGGCTGGCCTTGAGTTCACTTTTTGTAGCCCAGGTTGGCCTACAGCTCATACCGATCCTCCGGCCTCAGCCTCCCAAGTACTGGGATTACAGGCGTGCGCCATCATGGCCCAGATATATTTTATTATTTACTATATCTGCAACTGATGCCTACATGATGTTGTAGTTAAAAATAAATTTGCCTGTGAGAATAAAACACTAAATGATAATGCTTTCGATGAGGTAGTTCATCTTCTCAGTTTGTCATGAATAAGAATGCCTGATAACTGCCAGCAGTTACTGTGTCAGGCACTATTCAGAGTGTTTCTCCTTTAGTTGATTTGCTTTTATTTATTAAAAAAAATCTTTGGGATATGATTGCCATTCCTACAAATGATGTAGCTGAGACACAGAAATCTTGGCATTCCTAGGACTTCCCAGAAGGCCAGAGCGGAGGCAGCCTGATGGCTGGAGGTCGCCGCACTGGGGAAGGTGAGCTTACAGTGTCTTCCACCGAGTGCCCCCATTTTCACGATGCAACGTAGCCTCCAGGTTCCAAGACACTGATGCGTAAAAACTGGGATAGCCAATGTGAGCCAGAGTCATGGGCTTCACGTACCTGCGACTCACAACTTTGAAGACATTCTCGGGCCCTTGAAACCACAGAAACAGTACTGAAATGTTGTGTTTGCTTCCCTGTACACAGCTAGCAGTGCTCAAGCATATACATGAGGTAAGACTAACAAAAATAGCTAACGTAAGTGAAGTAATTGTACCTGCCCACTGCAGCTCCAGTTAGGTGACTATGGGCTCTGTCTCAAAGTGTCCTACTGCCTGTACCCTAGTGATGATGCGACAAGCTGAGGCTGCTGTTAGGCGACCAAGCGGTGGGTGCTGGGTGTGCCACACATTTACCGACAGCGCAGCGATTGTCACTATGAAGAACGCAGCCCACAAAGGTGAATTTATCACACTTATCAGAATAGTAGAGAATGGAAACTGTACAGATTGTTTGCTTCTGAGATTTTTCAGTTCATACTTTTGACTGAAAGTGACTGAAGTTGTGGAGCCTGATAAGCAGTAGGCGTGGGTCAGATGAGAGGAAAAGGTCTTGCTGCACCTGAACTTTTTTTTTTAAAACCACTGACACCCCCAGGCAGACTCTGTTTACGTCTGTCTTCCGCATGGTGGCTGCGGGGGAGCTGGACGTGTAGCCCCATCCTGTGTGCCTGCACGGGAGGTGTAACTGTATCCATGACATGGAGGGAACCGAAAGATGGCCTCGGGTGAAAGCCCGCAGCTTCCATCCACACAATCTCTGTTCATTATCTTTGCTACAGAAACCATTTATCCCAGGCTTCTGTGTATTTACCTCTGGCTCCAAATTGTTTTCAGGTGGTCTGCTGTGAGAAAAAAAAAAAAGTTTTTTTCTTCTGTCCTAAAGAAGACATTTGTTTCATAAACCTTAAAATACTTGATTATTAAAAATTTTCTGTTTCACCTAAATTATGCCTTTGCCATTTTTATTAGTTGAAAAGCTGAAATAAGAAAACCTTAGCCAAACCTTGCTGAGAACCAAAAACTGACGCATGAGTGAGTGACTACCCCAGAGCCCCGTGGAAACTCTCCTAAAATAAACTGACAACAGATCGCTATGCAATAAGCATGATATAAAATGGTTCTTTTAAGAGTGTCTGTGTTTTCATGGAAAATTCGGATTATTTGCATTTCATTCCCAAATGACCAGAAACTTGCAATAAATAATGTATTGAATAATAAATAATGTATTTAAATGTCTATACAACCTATAAATTTTTAAGAAATTTTAAACTACAAAGAAAATGAAATAAATGTGTCTTCTTTGTTTGCCTCGCTTGTATCTATTTCATGTTTGTTTGTACAATAGAGTACAATGTTGCAGGTCATATGAAAACCATAATTTTCATGAACATATTGTATAGCAGGTTCTCCAAAAAGCTTAGTGGCAGTACATGAAATGACTGTATAGTTTTCTCGCACATATCATCATAGCAAGCACTTTATGTGCACAAATCTTTACATCAGTGGATACAAATTTCCAGAGAGGACAAAAACTAGAATCAGATTATGTTTGCCTAAAAAAACACATATGATCAAAGTGATGCACAGAAAATTTAAAGTGAAGGGATCAGATTTTATTTACACTCAAATTTAAAAAGAAAAAGATGCAAATATAAGACCTAGATAAGCGAGGTTTTAAAAGAAAAGGATCATTAATCACAGTGCAGAATACCAAGCATGAAGTTGTAGGGTCAATGAACACAAATTAAATAGCATAAAATCTGATTTTTAAATAGTTTCTAATCTTCAAATAGTCTTAGAGATGTGAGGGAATATGGACAGCAACGGCACAGTAGTAGTGGATTGTGCGGCTGTGAGTTGCTCTTTCTATGCCATTGAAGTGGTTTCTTTCTCTGTATGGCTTTCCTCCAAAGGCCATACTGAACATGTTGCCTTCCCATTTTACAAAAAGGCCCACACGATATGGACCACAAGCTCGTGGTCCGTGTTTCTTCCCCTAAGCATCTTAGAACATGAAGTACTTATTCAAGGTCATACTGAAACTTTGCCCAGGTCTCCAAGCCAGTGGAGTCTTGCAGAATTTCCATCCCAAGCCTTTATCGCCAAGTCTTTAAATATTTACCAAAATAAAATGCTTTCAGTGGGAAACTTGGCATTCTCAAATTGTTTTAAAGCTATTTGTCTTTGACTATATACATGTCAACATGAAAGTCAGTCATTAAGCATTTATTCTAGAAAGGAAATCGGATGAAGGCTTATTGAAAATGTGGATGCAAGGGTGTGCAACATAAGGATCATTTTCATCGTTCCTTCATATACTGAAACTGGAAATCACAGGTACAAAATTTCAATCTGTACTTTCTGTTTTGTCTTCTCTCCTGGTCTTTGAAGAGCTTTATTGTAGTGGAACTTCACTTACACAAATTCACTTAAATAAACTGAGTTCTCTGGGTAGTTTTCTAAAGGAGAATCATGAGTCCATATAATAGTGATATTCCAGAGGAGGAAAATGAAAAGAATCCGAGACCTCCAGCAGTCCCACGAAATCAGGGCTTCAGCCATTGATCCTTGGACTACAAGTCCTAATCCTTGTACAGGACAAGCTTGTCAGATACATGAGGAACCTGAGAATCGCTGGAAATGTATTTGCACAGTCCTACTGCTTGCAAGGACTGCATTTGGCTATGGGGCAGGAGAAGATGTTTTCTCTTAGGCCTTGATCCAGATCCTGTATCACACTCCTCACAGAAAGCTTCTAGGATAATTACCCATGGAAATTGCTTCTTCTCACTTGGGGATTTTCTTATTGTGTTACTGCAAAGTAATTAGCACTGTATTACTAACATTAATGCATTAGTACTGCACTAGTTTAATAAGGAAATTACAATATCATTGAAAGGACAAAGTCTTGATATATATGGAACAGTTTCATGGCCTTTTTCTCAGAGATAGTCTTCCTTGGATGGACATGGGATAAATTGTGATAAAGAATTATTCAACCTCTTTCATATAAGATATGATTTTTTGGGCATGTAGCAAGATCATGCCAAATCCATGGGAAACCTACAAAGTGTGCATCACCTTTTGGATCAGAGTCGGGGAGAGATGGTCATAGGACCAAATAGACTTTGATTGTAGTCTGAACTTTGACTCATATTAACAAGTTAGTCTCTGAAGCATAACTCATCAGATTTCTCTTTAATTTCCCCTATAGATTTTTGAAGATTAGAAACAGCAAGTGCAATGTGCTTATAACAATTCCTCCCACATAAAAGACAACCAATAAATGTTCATTATTGTTATTATTTAGGAAAACATGCTATTTTGCTTATAAACAACATATAAACAGTCTCGTTGGGATTTGAAGGTGTAATCTTTGGATAAACAAAGTGTAACTACTTTTAGATCTAGAACTCAATAACAGGAGCATTGCTTGCTGTATGACTGGGAAAGCTGAGCTATAATTTGTGAGCATTTTATACCTTCTCCTGCTTACTCTTTCTGCAGAAAGTTAGAACTTCTCATGCCCAACCTTCACACCTGTCCACCTCCAAGGTAGATAACTATTGCTTCTGTTAGGCATAGAGGAACAGGAAGAAAAAGAATAGTACACAGTTCTCCATACTCTCTAGGAAAGGAGGGAAAAAGGAGGGAAACTTGACAGCCCTTTGTATTTCACTTTTGCTGTAGAAACAGAATGAAAGGAAAAGCATTATCTGTTGGGATATTTGGAAGAACTTGTAATAGACATCTAAATTCAAATGAACCTCAACATTATTATGGACACATAATTGAAATGAGAAGATAACTCACAGATGAGAAGAAGTTCTGGTTCGGTGTTTCCAGCTGCAGTGTCGCCAACGCTGGCATCAGCTAGCTCTATCCCAAGGCAGTTCCCTCCCAAGTAGGATGTGCCTTCTAGTCACACACTGAGCTAGGTTTCCTCATCCATGACTTTCAGCAGGAGTGAGGTTATGGCAATCAGAGAGCCTGTCTCTCTGTAGAGCCCCCAGCAAGATCGAGCTGGCATCAGCCTGAATGTCTCAGCTCTGCTTAACTCTGGATGAATTAAGGAAAAGGGCTTACACTAATTACCTACTGTAGAACAGACATTAGGTATTTTGTACTTTGCTGTGGACCACATCTTGCTAAGATCCATAGCCTAAGTTACAACCTTCCTATTTATAGGAAATATTGTCTGAAGAAATTAATTTTTTCTATCTATATAATCTTTCTCTTTTGTGTGGCCAGCTCAGCTCACCCTGGGTGAGTGACTGGTACAGCTCTGATGCCAGGGGTGGAACCAAGGTCCCTGTGCTTGCCTAAGCTTGCCTAAGCTTGCCTAAACATGCCAAAGCAGATGCTTTAGACCACTGAACTATCTTGCTGTTCCCTTATATATTCTTTTAAAGGCGTATTTTACCTTCCTTAAATCTTCCACACTGGATGCGTTGGCTATCAGAGATGGTCAATTTCACCAAGGTTATAATGTATTTGAATATTATTCCTTGCTTAACAGATTGGGTTCCTTATCAGCAGTACGTAAGTGTGACAGTTTCTGATGCAGACTATTATCTTTCCTAAAAAAGGCGAAAGCATATAGACATAAAGCAATACTTGAAATATACGTGGGAGTAAAATAAAAATGATTCTGCATCACAGATGTGAGATTTTCAAAGAAATTTCCATGAGTTGAAAATGAAAAGTCAATGGTGCCTGAAACACCTATTACATTGTAAGAGGTTCTTCACCAAGTTAAAAGATAAACAATCTCTATCAGCTCTGCTGTTCGTGTTGGCCCTTGTGCTGAGCAAGACCAGAGCCAAAAAGAGTACTCCAAGCTAAGATGCATCAGCCTGTTCTGCTTTGTTCTGAGGTGTTGGCTTATGTGGTCTGTGATACAAATGTAGAGCGAATGCTCAAATTAAAGCGAATTGCAAAAGTAAAGTACACACTTCCATTAATCTTCCTCCAAATCCTCTTCTTCAGTCCCAACACACTCATTGCACTATTCCTGCCACTTCCTGTAGTAGTCTGTGAAGTCCTTTCTTGTGTCTTCACCAGCTGTGATCAAACATGCAGTGCGTGGTGCTGCCAGGTGCCGGCCAGTGGGAAAGCCAGCGAGCAAAAGCATCACACTGTGTCCTAGGTACCTTATGTGCAGAAACTGACACTGTGAAGGTGCTGACTGTTTCTCAAAATCATAATGACTACAACAGCAAATGCCCAATTTGATTTGGGACATTGAGGCAGCCATAAAACATGCAATCAAAGACATTTGCTGGGACTGGGGATATAGCTCAGCAGAATGAGTGCCTGCCTGTCAAACAAAAGGTTCTGAGTTTGATCCCTAGTACCACAAAAAGAAAGAAAAGAAGCCACTCACAAAGGAGATTTCCAGAATTGCTTTAAAGTGGCATGAATGAGGGGCTTTCTTTCTTTCTTATTTTTTTAAATTAAATTTTTATTCACATTAATCAGAAAGAAATAGCAACGACACAGTTTCACAACAGGTTAATAGGACAGGTACAATAGTTAATACATTGCATACTGTTGTCTTCATAGTAGTTGTTCAGAGTACAAGATGCAGACATGATATCTTGTCTAAACATTATTAGTACAAATCTTTCTTCTCACTGAACAAAGAGAAAGTAGCTGTATATGTAGTCTGATGGTCCATAACAGTAGTGGGTTGTCACTACAACAGGCAATATAGGATGCAGTTACTTGAGCCTTTTGCAGCTCAGTGCATTAATATGGTTTTCCTTTTTATACCTCATGGTTAGACTTTTCTGCTAGGTGGTTAAGACCAAGATAAAGCAAGACCTATGTTACAAAGAATATGTAACTTTTGTACCTGACAAGGTCCGTCAAATCCCTTCAGGATTTACCCTGAAACTGTGTATAGCAATTTGTAGATATTTTGTATCAGCCATCTGGAAGAATCATGGCCATTGCTTGACAAACTTGCTCTATGAGAGAGCCTGAGAGAATGTTTTCTCTCTAGGTGACTCTCCTTAGGCACACTATACATCATCAGTCACTTTCCTCATAGCCCCATAATTTCCTTAAGTAGGAAATTTGGGATACTCCTGAGTTATATGCTGTAACAGTACAAGCTCTCTTATGTCCTGAGTCCTCACTGTCCTTGAAGAGGTAGGGCCAAAATACTGTCTGTCCTTGGTAGCCCTTCTTTTTCTCTAATATTATTATTAATCTTTTATTTATTTATTTATTTATTTATTTATTTATTTGTTATAGGGTCTAAGTATACAGCTAAGACTTATGGTGATCCTCCTGTCTCAGCCTCCTCAATGTAGGATTACAGGTGTGTGCTACCACACCTAGTTTCTGTGCCTGGACAGCATGGACCTGAGGATTCCCACTTGCCAGCCAGGCACTTAGACTAAGCTGAGCTATCTCCCTTGCCCTGGGGTGATTTCTTTAAAGTGTGAAAAAGCTAGAGGAATATCTTAAGGACGCAGGGGGTCTTTTACTTTAATCATTTTTTAAAAATTAAACATATGCCTTAGGTTTTGGTTCCATCTCTCAGATGGTTACAGAAGACATCTTCCTGATGGAGGGACCACAGAGAAGAGAGAAGAGAAGAGAGTTTCTGGGAATAACTATCACATTTAGCAATGTTCAGCTCTTTCTCTTTTCTGTGAGGAACTCCTGGGTATGCCAGTCCTTCCAGTAATGAAATCAGTAATGTGTCCAATCACCAACACTTCCACCCACTCCTGCAGTAATACTGTGCCAGTAAAGCCACCACTGGATGATAAATTTTTGAAAATATGATAAAGGCATTTGCTTCCTATTTTATTGAATATTTTTTGTTCATACAGAAATATTGCTTATTATTTTGTTTTGTTTTGTTTGTTTGCTTTTTGGTGGGACCAGTGACTGAACTCAGGTCCTTATACTTGCCAGGCAAGCAATTATTCTACTGAGGTATTGCCCCATCCCCAGCTAATTGTTAAGCTTTAATGAAATCTATTGAATATATACATTCTATATATATATATGGAAGATGTTCACCAGTGCTAGGTCAAACATATCATACGTGCCTAAGATTCTATTTAACATAACTGCATTTTTTAAAATGACTATTTCCTTGTAAATAGCGTATGGATAAATTCAAAGCAATACTGGAGGTTGTTTGTTGAACTTAAATGTCGGAATTCATTTGCCAAGGGCCCTTCCCACCTTTAAGTGGGTTTGGGTCTTAGGCATATGTCAAGGTGCTGCTGATCTTCAATTCTTCTGCAGTGTTGTTCCGTCTCTGGCCCAGAAATAAAGCAGTTTCTCTCTTGCTAGAAGAAAGCCTGGGGTCGTTGATGACCACAGTTATGTCCAGATGTAAGTTGATGTGTGTTAATGAACTGCTGTGACCTTATTTGACTACAACAGGTACCTGTAAATATATATATATATATATGAATATATATATATATATATATTCTATCCATAAACAATGTTTTCCTTTGCATTTGCTTATAGCTTGCACCACATTTTCCCCTTCTTCATACCTCTGCTTTTCAGAGCAGTTGTCACGCTGTGCTGACTTTTTCTCACGTGGGTCTGTTTTCTCCAGGACATTGAGTGACACGTGATAGTTTATGAGAAAAGTTCAGCAAACATAGTTTCTACATGAAAATTTTATCATGGTGTGCTTTTACTATAAAGCAAATGGCTGCTGCATGTACGCTGCAGAACATCACTTGCTGTTATTCACGTAATAACAGTCATTATCCTTATGCTAATAGCAACTATTATTGCTGAGAACTTTATATTTGGCTGGCACTGGCTAAGTGCTCATACTTTCTTATTGAAATATCTCAACCACCTTAGGAAGCAAGTGCTGTGATTATCATACTGCTATGAACATCCCAGAGGAGAAAGCCATGACACTGAGAACTATAAATTACACAAAATTGCATAGCTTAAGAAATGGCAGATTGAGATTTGAACTCAGGATTGGCTGCTTCTTACAATTTATGTCTTTAACTCTTTCAGTGTGGCAACCCCAGGGCGAAGGGCCTGCACTTCCGAGGATAAAGACATGGATGCACCTTTGCTTATAGCGGAGTTATTCTCTCAACGACTCTCCTGACAGCTCTGAGAGGCAGGCATTATCGTTATTCTCTTGTGTGGGTGATGTGACCAATGATGACAGGAAAAGTACTTTGTTCCGAAGTGCATATTAGGAAAGAAAATCATCACATCGCCTTGCCCAGATCTGAGTTTCAGCTCAGAACCCCAAACTGAAAACCATCTGTGAAAAGCTGCAGACTGCACCAGTGAGTCTGCTTTTGTCAGCCCGTTTCCTGCTTCCAAGATGAACAAGGAAAAAGAGGCGCTGGCTGGGAGGGGATTGGGCCGTCGGAACTTCCAGAGAGAATGCCTTTCTAGGACAGTGAGCTTTTGGATTCCCTTTTCCAGGGTTAAAGCCGGGGTGTAGAAGGGGCTGTCCTTTTGCAGAACTAATCTAAAATGTAAATTGACTCTAAAGGGTTTCAAAACCCTTTTGAAGCACCTCAGTCATGAGTAAGAGAGAGGCTGTCATCTGGATCAGCCCAAATGATAACAAAATAGCATAGGAAAGGAGGAACGGCTGGGAGTTTATTAAAGACAGGGCTCCACAGAGAAACACTGCATATTCAAGTCTTGGATAATTCCCAATTTGCGTTCTTCCTTGGGCAGAATAATTGACAGATTCATTTCCTTGCAGGTGGAGACTTGAAGGCTACTTTTCTTTCTTAGAGGAACAATAATGTTTTTCAGATAACCTGGAAACTTCTAGAAATTAAGACATTATCCAGGCTTATCACTGCATGTTGGTCAAATTATTTGACCAACAAGACAACTGTTGCAAAAATATTGTTTACTGGTTTTTGACAAATCCTTCTAAACATGTGAAAGTGTTAAATATTGTAACAGTTTTCATTATATCTTAGATGTAGGTTAAAAATCCAGGCTACAGAGACAGCTAGTCAGTCTAAGACCCGGCTTGACAAGCACAAGGACTTGGATTTGATCCCCGGTACCTCATGCTGTACCTGCCTGGAAGCCTGGGTGTGCTGTGCGGGCATTGAAACTGGATATGGCGGTACATGCCTGTAGCCCTAGTGCTGGAGAGGCTGATACAGGAGGATCACTATGCAACCTAGCTGCATCTTGGAACCCTGTACCAAATAAAGACATAAATAAAAGATTTAAAAACAGTTAAAACTCCACAATACTTTAAAAGTTTTAAAAGAAAATAAAAATAGTAAGCAAACATTACAAATGATAAAGAATTTCGCTGAGCAAAATGATAGATATTTAGCAATGTTTTCCATACTGCATACCCAGAAAGAAGGGAAAATGTGTGTGCTTATACACAGGACAGCTTGTGTGATTCTCCAGCTGGTTTCGTCGCATCTATAAAATCGAACAGTCACATTTTTGATGCCGTTTTTAAGGATAATTCTACTGTTTCTGTGAAATTTATAAGCCAACGATGATTGTATGATGATGGAGACTTGCAAGGTCACAATCAGAAAATTCAATAAACATCAATGGCTGATAACAAAGATAAATAGAAGGCCCCTTTTAATTCAACTTCCCCAAATGTAGATCTTGTAGACATGATGCAAGCTATTTGTTTTCATATTGTTCAATAATCACTGAGCACTACAGTAGCACTATGGGCAAGTATTTTAAGAATACAAATTGGTTTCAAAAATTTCACGAGTTCCCCACCAAGCAACTTGTGTAGCCATGCCTAAATTTCAAGTGGATAAGAACATTTCTTCACAGAGAACTGTTTCCCTAAGTGAGGACACTTCTTTGACCTCTTCAGGTTTATCTTCCTAAAGTTTAGACAAGGTTGAAGATCGCAGTATATTTTATTGAGAAGCCCTATTGGCCTCTTTGCTCCCCTGTAGTGTCTGTGGTATGGCACTAGGAGCACATAGGGCTATAGCACCAGCAATAACAGTTCTTGAAATGAGCTAGCCCTGAGTCCCAAACAGTTGTCTAGAGAGAATCTCAAGGGCGAGTCCCCTGGGAAGAACTGTATATTGCAGCAGAATCACAGATGTGGCTCTACCCTCACTATGTGCTAGGTGGGTCTCCAACTCCCAGACATTCCAGTGGCATTCACAGATATGGATGTCTCTCACATTTTGAGCATCTGTAGATGCAAGCAAATTGCGAAGTAGCTCACGCGTCTGCCTGCCATCATCCCTATTGTGCCGCTGTGTGCTTACTGAGTGCTGGAGTAGTGCACAGCAGTGCAGCGTTCAGTCAGGCCAGCAGGTCTGGAAGCAAAGAGGAGAAGCAGTGGTGACGTGGCGGGACTGCTAGAAAGCCCATAGCCGTATGCACTGCATGCTTCAAGGTGTGCAAGAGCACTTCGTCGGACTTACAAACGTGCTCCTGAAACAGAACAGGTTTGTAAGTTGGAGTCTCATTGTATTGGTTAAAACAAACAAACAAACAACAGAGAAAACAGGCCACAAATTCAGTCCACATTCAAAGACCTGAGTTCATTCACACAGAGATATAATTATTAAAAAATGACCCTAAGAGGGGTCTCCACTGGGGTCATCTCTCACAGCACCACACTTCTGAATCCAGCCCCATAACTCTCAATGGCCCCTGAGATGTGAGCAGAAAGGTCAGCACCAGAGCTCCAGGCAGTGCCTCAAGAACTCCCTGCTGCCTTGCTCACGGGGCCACCTTCACTGGGAGAGCACTGCCAGGGTGGCTATCTTACCAAGGAAAGTGAGAGATTCCTGGAGAAAGCTCGGAGGCATCCTACACTGTAGGCCCCAGCCCAACGTAGACCAGCCAACTTCCACTCCACACACAGACCTACAGCAGAAGCTGGCTGCATGAAGTGTGGGGACAGGTTTTCAGGCAGTGTCTGCTTTCACAGTAGCTGAGTACTAGGACAGCTGAATGCAAACCTAGAAAGCCCAGACACGCCTGGAATGATACACTGGAAGATGGAAGAGCTGATGCAATAATGATGAAAACCTGTAACACTGCTGTCTGAAGGACTGGCGTGGTATGGTTCATTCCAAAATTAATTCTGATATTTAGAAAAGCTGGAACTTAAAGACATGCATTGTCATGAGAATTCTTGAGCAGAAAATAGAAATGATATTTGGTTATTTAACTAAGGCCATGGTTATTTTATGAAGAAAACATACCTCTCTCTCTCTCTCTCTCTCTCTCTCTCTCTCTCTCTCTCTTGGTGTGAGCATATACAAAATATAATTGTGTATTTGTATGTGTTATATAAATGTAGACGTATATATGTACACATATATGAATGTAAAGATGTAGGCATATTCCTCCCTTTCCCCATTCTTCCCTCCTCTTCTACTTTCCCTCCCTCCC
>PVJA010001123.1:53250-136221 GCA_004027025.1 Myocastor coypus | reverse complement strand
AAAAAAAAAAAAAAAAAAAAAGATCTGAGACTCTATCTTCACTTTGGTTCATATGGTTTTGCCAGCTTATAATTGAGATTTTATTTTCTTGTATATCTCTTTGAAACTCTTTCATGCAATCTATTTCTTTCCTATATTGCTCCATCAGGAAATCCATCATTTTTCTATTCTCCTCTAATTTTTTATCAATGTCTTCTTTAGTGGTACTGAAGTCTCTCATTATAGTTATCCTTTCTCTCCCTAGTTCAGAGATTATTTCTGCTCTGTTCTCCTCTGTACCTTTCCATAGTTGTTCCCCTACTTTAGATGCTATTGATTTAGAGAAGTCTTCTTTAACTTCAGAGGTTATTTCTGCTCTGGTTTTCTCTATTCGTTTCTGTAGTTGTTTTTCCACTTCAGAGTCTATTAATTCATGCAGTTCTTTTACTACTTCACATGTTATCTCTGATCTGAGTTGCTTTATACGTTTCTGAATTTGTCTGTCTACCTCAGAAGCTATCGATTCAGAGATTTCATCTGCATGATTCCCATTTTCTTATAAGGTAGTGTCTCCTGTATCTGCTACAGGTGGGCTCGGGACCTGAGATTGCATTTTGCTCCTTTTCTGTATCATTCTGTATAGCAGTGACGTTTGGTCCAGGACTGCGTGCCCATGGGTTACTGGTTCAGTCCAGGCTGCTGGGTCTGCTGAGCTACTTGTAGGCTTGGACAAGGAGGTCTCACTCACCTGGCAGGCATTGCTGCTGAATAGGCTAAGTTTGTATCAGGCCAGAGGTCTTACTCAAGTGGTGGACCTGGTGCTGGGTAGGCTACAATTGTGGTTGGCTGAAGGTCTGACTCACATGGCAGACCTAGCTGCTGCAGAGTCTGCGCTTGTGGTGGGCCAGAGGAGGTCTGACGTGGCAGGCTTAGTGCTGGATAGGCTGTGCTTGCGGCAGGCTGGAGGAGGTCTCAGGAGGGCTAGAGGTCTCAGGTGGGCTGGAGGTCTCAGGAGGCCTGGAGGCTTCAGGTGGGTCTGAGGAGGTCTCAGGTGGGCCTGAGGAGGTCTCAGACAGGCCAGAGGAGGTCTGATGCAGCAGCCTGGAGATCTCAGGCAGGCAGGAGGTCTCAGGTGGGCCAGAGGTCTCAGAAAAGCTGGAGATCTCCCAATTAGCACTTTCTTAAGGGGACCATTAGAAAATCTCAGGCTACACTTTATTATTAGTCATATGCAGTGCTTTTTAAAGCCATTTTGAGGTGTCCTGAACTTAAGTTTAGAGCTCCATCTTCTTCATAATTTAAACCAGTTTGATTTTTTTGATTCTTTTTTGCTTAAATCAACTTTGTCCCTAAAGTAGCATCAGCTTAATTTTGACTGGGACTTGCCTGACCTACTCATTTATTTTAATTTTCATTCTTTTGTTTTCAACTGCACACATCTTTCTATGTGATTTTTAATCAGTTGCTTCACTCTGGCTTGACTTAGATGACTGCTATCGGGAAGTGGATATTCAGTTACTCCTGCCCACCTGAAGGCTGTTGATCATTTTTCTCTGGCTACTGTCAAGGTTCTATATATACTGTCAAGGTTCTATATATGTGTTGGTGCTTCTCAGTTTTTCCAGGAACTTTTTATGTCTGCTTTACATTTCATTTACCTCACTGTGTGCTGGCCATTCCGTGAGGATGTGTTGGACTGTGTGAATTTATGGGTTAATGAATTCCACAAGGACCGGAATACCTCCTGACATCCTGTATGACTGGTATCTCCTCATCATCCCTGCTTCCTCCTTCTGGAACTCTAGTGAGAGCGACATCAGTCCTTGTCATTCTGCCTAGCATGTCTCCGTGTCTCTGTCTCTGTGCTCCCATCCATGTTGTTTTTTTAATTTTTCTTTTTAATTCTTTTGCTTTCTCTTGGGGGTCTTCTAACACTCTGCTTGATCTATTCACTTCTGAATATTGACAACTTTATTCTTAGTTATTTTTCAAGTCTGATAGGAAACCTTTGCAGTTCCTCCCCAAACATTTCAATTATTTCATTTATTTCTTTAAAAAGTTAAATATATTTATTTAGTATTCTGTGTCTTTTCCCTACAGCATGTAGTCTGGGCAGGGCTGACTTCATCACGTGTCTCCTGCTGCTTCTTTCCTGCAAAACACCTTGTTACAATGTTAGTTTTTTCTCTGAACACTCTTAGGGGCTGCTACTTTTGTCTGTGGAGCCCTTTGTGACCTACACCAACGCTGATTCTTCCAGACAAATTCAGTTTGTCCCTGCTGGGTGCCTGGTGCCCAGTAACCTGAAGTCATTTCAACCAAACTGCCATCTAGAAGTCTCTGAGATGTCCCTATGGACCAAGTAACGACTGCCACTCTTGACGGGGCAGGTTGGTAATTGTGAATTCTCAGGGAGATTCCCCCTTGCATTTGGGGCCATTTCCGGACTGATAACTGTCTCTCATTTCCCAAGCGTGGTGTGTGTTTATTTCCTTTTCATGCTTAAAAGGAGGGTTTTAGGGCTTCCTCTTTGTGTCCTATTAAGCTCTTCATCTTAGGAAGCAAGTGAGGGTTCTCTATTTCTGTATCTTGTAAGATTACAAGAGACAAAGTTCAAGGTTAGCCAATTTATCCTATGATCCTAGAGCAACATTAGCTTCGGCCCTGCTTATATCTCTGGGAAGCCTTTATCTACTTGTTGGCCTCTCAGGAGAGCTCTCTCTACTCTTCCTGGGGTACATCTCTATCTTGTTGGACACATTTCCCTGAACTTAGCAGAACAATCAAGGTGCCTCGCCCACTGTACTTGAGCAGAAGAAGTGTTCTTCATCACCCTGAGACTACACCCCTGCCACAGTGTAATATCGGACATCCTTGCAGAAACATGTTTGTGTGTCTTGTCTAATTATTTCTCATAACAAATTTATAGAACATAAAAAGAGACAAAGTGGAGAAATATTTGGGAGATAACTTGGAACTACTTGTGGACAGAGTGAGTTATGGGGATTCCTGGTGGTTATTGCATGGATTATTTTATCACTTTCCTCCAGAGTTCTGCTGGACATATATGATTAAAGATTCCATGTATATAAAATAAAATAAAATAAAATAAAATAAAATAAAATAAAATAAAATAAAATAAAATAAAATAAAATATAAAATAGAAGCTAGAAAAATCCTCCACTGAGGGCATTTCTATTATATAAATAAAAATACAGATGCTGTCTTGGGGAATGGAGGACCAACATTTATTTAAGTAACATTCTCTGAAATTGTCTTTCAATTTGCTGCTCAGAATTATAGATTTTTTTTTTCATAGCCACCACAATCCTATCATGTATCTATGCCAGTGGTCTATAGGAATAAGGAGAAAAAAGTGTAGCGAAGAGTTTACTTCAGCAGGTAGCAAGGTGGGTGTAGACACCTGTTGAGAGCTTAAGCTTTCCGTTGGTCTAATTGGCAGACACCCACACTCTTCCCAGGAGACAGGTGTTTGCTTAGAATCATCACTGTCAAGGTGACAACACCTACACTGATGGGGAAAAATGAAGCGCCACTATGCAGGCATGACAAGGTATGCCAGGGTCCCCGGTAGGAAACATGATTGCCAGGAGAGTAGGAGACCAGGTCTCCCCAGCAGTGTCAGGTGGAAAGGACCTCGAGTGACATCCAGGAAGGCTGGACTCAGGACAGCCCTTGCATTTTTGTAAAAGCATGCTGGCAGCAGAAGGCAGAGGAACTGTAGGGAGAGAAGACTGAAGGCAGGGAGGTTAGCAATGGGTGGATGAATATTCTATTTTGGTGATTTTGTTAAGAAAAAGCCCACATGTCCTACAATTGTGCTATTTAAGATATAATATCGAATGGTATATTTTTATTAAATGATATACCTACAAAGTTGTTCCACCATCAACATGTTATAATTTTAGTATATTTTCATCAGCTCTTAAACAAAACAAAACAAACAAAAACTGAGCTGGGCGTGGTGGCACATGCCTGTAATCCCAGCACTTGGGAGGCTGAGGCAGGAGGGATCAATGTGAGTTCAAGACCAGCCTGGGCTACAAAAATAAGCTCAAGGCCAGCCTGAACTGCACAGTGAGACCCTGTCTCAAAAAGACAAAAACAAAAAACAAACAAACAAAAACTGCTATACTTTAGGAGTTGCTCCCTAACCCCACATCTTCTCCATCTCCACTGATCCATTTGTGACTCCACAGATTTCCCCATTCTTGGGGGGCCATAATATGTGAGGTCTCTTATGTCTGACCTCTTTCTTCCTTCCTTCCTTCCTTTCTTTCTTTCTTTCATATATTTGGTACACGGTCTCACTATGCAGCTTGGACTCCTATTGATCCTCCTGTTTTCAGCCTTCCCAGTGCTGGAATTACAGGCATGTGTTACCACTCCCCATCTCTGTGGCCACCTCAGCACACTCAGTGTCAGGACTGGCACAACATGTGGTGCCAGGCATCAAACCGTCGTCCCTGAGCTTGCCTGAGCAGGCACTTAGTCTGCTGAGCTATCTCGCCGGCTCTTTTTATTTTTTATGTATTTAGTACAGAGTCTATAGGGTCTCACCACACAGATTCATAGTGAGTCTCCTGTTTTCAGCCTCCCAAGCCCTGGGATTACAGGCTCAGCCACCATGCCTAGTCTTTATCAATATCTCAGCACTCCTGGGGGGCAGGGCTGGCACCACATGCCAGGATCAAATCCTGGTTTCTGAATTTGCCTAAGCAGGCACTTTAATCCACCGAACTATCTGACTGGCCCATTACCTGCCCTTTTAAAATTTTATATATACATTAAAAAAAAAAAAAAAACTTGTCCCATGTTCCAGGCATTGGTGTGACAGCGTGCATCAATACTTCATTTCTTTCCATTGCCAATAGGACTCCATCTTGCAAGCCTGCCACACTGAACCCACCCATTAATCAATTTAGATGCTGGTGCTGTTTTTGTAGTTTGGATATTATGAAAAAGGCAGCTCCAGATGTTTTTGTGTGAGTTCTCATATGGGTGTTGGTTTTTGTTTCTCTTGGGTATATACCTAACAGGAGAGTTGGCAGATAGTAGTAACCCTATATTCACATTTTTGAAAATTGTCGAGCTGTTTTCCCAAGTAGCAGCAGCACTTCACATCTCTGTGATAAATGTGCTGGTGTGTCCAGTTTTTGCATTTTCCCTATGGGGGCGCGGGGACATGGGGGAGGTGTGACCGCAGCCATCCTAGGGAGTGTGAAGCCACATATCACCGTGATGTTGACTTGTATTTCTTTGAAAGTACATAACGTTGATTTTTTTCCATGCACTTCCAGGCATCTTACATGCCTTATTTGGCAAACTATCTATTCAAGACCTTTGCCAATTTAAAAAAAAAATTGTGTTGTCCTTTTAACACGGAACTCTGAGAGTTCTTCTTATGGTATTACCAGATTTACTGTTTGGGAAATATTTTTTCCAATTCTACAACTTTTTTTCTTTCTTTATGATAGCCTTTGAAATGTAAAAGTTGAAATTTTGACAAAGCTCATTTATTTATCTTTCTGTTTTGCAACCTGTCCTGTTAGGTCCATATCTAAGATAGCTTTCCCTGACCCAACTGAGGTCTTGGTGATTTGCATCTGTGTGTTATGGTTTGTGTCTAGTTGTGTCCACAACGCCTTATGTAATCATGGGGCAGGGACTTGTAGAGTTTGAGATTAACTCATGATCCACTGGAATTATAGGTGATCCCTTGGAGTTATAGGTCTTAGTACTGCTGGGATTATGGGTGTGAGGGTTATGCCCAATCTGGGGCTGATAGCCTGAATGTAAAATAAGCGAGACAGAGAGAGACTCTCTCTGTTGCCATTGTTGCTTTTCCACCACCATGAACTGCTGCTCTCTGCCATGTGCCAGCTGCCTTGGAGCCAGCTGAGTATGAACTGAAACCTGCAGTAACTGTGAGCTAAATAAATCTTTCCTTCCTTCATTTTGGGTGTTGGGTATTTGTCCCAGCAATGAGAGAAGACTGAGTAGCTGAGACACTGTTTCATTCTAAGCATTTTATAGATTCAGCTCTTAAATGAGCTACTGTTCATGTATGGTGTGAGAGAAGAATTCAACTTCTAGTGGATGCAGGTATCTGCCGGCCACAGGACCATTTCCTAAGAATGTTCTTCTTAAGATAGTTTTCCTTCACACCCTAGGCCATTGTACCCTACCTAGAAAGAATGTGTTCCTACCTGGTAAAGCAGGGAGAGAGACGGGGTTGGAAATATCTGAGAAGGTAGACTTGAAAGGACCTGATGATCACTGTCCGTCCATGGATGAGGAGTTGGAGGGTGTGAGAACACCGTGTAGGCCCTGGTTCCCATCCTTTCTCTTCACACCACGAGATATGGTGGCCTCGTCATCCTACATGAACATGTGGCCACCCTGAGCCCAATCTGCTGGGGCCTGCTTATGGATTCTCATGACCTGAAGATCAAAGCCTATAACTGCATGATCAGCTCCACCACAGGAAATGGCCTCAGTCAAGACAGCTGAATTATATTTTGTGGTTCCCTAGACTGGCACTGTTACAGCACTGAAGATCAAAGAGAAGATAGGAAGGTTTGTGTTAGAGGAACATAGCCAGTAAACTCCAGAAGCAGTGAGCTTCTGTCAGTGCTGTGAGCCATGTTGGCCAGGGGTCCACACACAAAATTCCCACTGCTAATGAGGCAGAAGAACCTTCTAATCTGTGAGAAGTGGACTGTTCACGAAAAAGCAGAATCCTACAACTCCATCGGCTTCATTTCCCACTTACGTGGGGACGAGGCACGTTCCTTTCCTCAGGCTTCACTATTCAACCTGAGCAGCTGCGTGGCTCATCCTAAGTTTGAGAAAAATAGTCTAAAAAGAGTTCTTTGGGTAGGTGACCCACATCCCCACTTGGTTGCCTCTGGGCATAGGAAATGGAAAGACAGCTGCCCGGGCAGTGATGGGGTACAGTCTCCATAGAAGACTGCCCAGGGCTGCAGTCTCTGAAGAGAACAAGGAGAAATGTATTTAGAAGGAGCAGAGCCCGGGCCTGGGGAGCCCCACCTTGGGAGCGGAAACAGAAGCACTCTGTGTGTGCTCTGAGGAGGAGCCACGCTGAGCGAGGGAACCACAGAGACGCCTTTGATGCAAAACCGCCGCACCCAGGACATGCTTGCCCCAGTCTAGTCAGGGTCCCCGGGAGTTGATGGAGGAAGATCGTTATTCTTCTGATGTGTGACCCTCTCAGAGAAGGCAGCAGCGCGGTGGCCCTTTGTATGACACTATCAGTTAGTTTAGAAGCACAGAGCAGGGGGCCAGAGACCAATTAGTGCACTCCCTGGGCTTGCAGAAGCAGAGACAGGGCCAGAAATGGAGCTACAAGTTCAGAATCCTCAGGCGCCCACCGCCAATGGCCTTGTGACGCAGTGGTCTGGAGGATGGATGCATCCTGGCCCTTTGCTGGCTCCTAGGAATAGAAGACTCAAACACACATGCCACGTCTCTGCCTCAGGACTGCTGAGCCAAAGAACAGTCAGGCTCTCACCTGCTCGGTAGCAACCGCTGCCGCCACCTCCACTCTGGTCATCTGCATCCTCCCCAGAACAGCCAGCCATCTAGTGAGCCAGCTCACACCACAGCTTGTCCAAGTGCTGCAGTCACTGTCACACAGTGGTCTCTGCTCCCCACACAGCAGCAGGACACCACCAAAGTGGGGACCTGAGGGGGGGGGTGCGGTTTCATTCAGGGAAAGCCTCCTCTTCCTCTGGATATGGCAGGGAAGTTTCTGAGTGAGACTGGGGAGTCTCGCCTCCTGTGATTCCTCACCACAAGCTGGTTCTAGGGCTCAAGCAATCACCATGATGTATTTTGGACATGAGGCTTTATAAGGAAAGAGATTTAACATGAACACACACTAAATCTGCTATTGTAGCAACAGGATTGAATGTAAAATTAATAATTTGGTTTTTGTCTGGCTATAAAAGCCATATATGCTCATTGTAGAAAATATGGGAAATATGGAAAGGTGGACAAGAAGTAGAACCGTAATCGCGTCACCTGCACACACTACTGCTGAGGCAAGAGCAGGGTCCTGAGTCTCCCTCACCGACATCTGCTCAGCGCCAGCACACAGCAAGGGCTTAGGAAACACTGTTTGAATGAATGAATGTTATTGTTGGGGCACGTTTACCTCGAGCCATTTTAATTGTGTATAGTAGTCCCCGGCTATTTCATGGTTCGACTTTTGTGGACTCACTGTTTCGTGAGTTTTCAAAAAAATATTAATCTAAATCATATATCACGGATTTTCCACTATATTGTGGGATTTTTCAGTACCGTACAGTAAACATATGCTGTTAAAATTATATATGTTTACAAGTATAGAAAATAGTTAAGAACATTAGAGGTGGTTCCCAGCAGCTCTGGCAGTGGGAGGAATGGTGGTCGTCGAGCTGCGTAGCTCAGCGATGCTCCCATGGGCCTCCACCCGCAGCTTCCACGTGCAAACCCTGCGCGGTCAAGATGCCCAAGAGGAAGGTCAGCTCCGCCCAAGGGCAGCGAAGGAGGAGCCCGAAAGGAGATGGGGGAAGGGTTGTCCGCTAAACCTGTTCCAGCCAAAGTGGAAATGAAGCCGAAAAAGGCAGTGAGAAAGGATAAATCTTCAGACAGAAAAGTGCAAGCAAAAGGGAAAAGGGGAGCCAAGGGAAAACAGGCTGAAGCGGCTAATCACGAAACCAGGGAAGATTTACCTGCAGAAAATGGAGAAACTAAAACTGAGGAGAGTGCAGCCTCCAATGAAGCAGAAGAGAGAGAAGCCAAGCCTGATTAACCACACACGACGCCATGTCTTATCAGGGCTCCCTGTCTCCCTGCTTGTACCATCTAGAGGAATATTGTCATCAACTATTTTGTAAAGGCAAGCTTTTAGTAGCTCAAGAAACATTTTTGAATTCCACCTCACCGCATTTTTTAAGTGTAAATGTTTTTTTTTTTTTTTTTTTTTTTTTTAGAGGTGAAATTATTCTCTGGTTGTTTTATTTTTTGGTACAACCAGAAATAGCGGGGTACTGAATTATGGCGGGCTTTGACTGTCTTGGGTGTCAGCTTAACATTCCATAGGTGGGGGTTAGTTTTATATCCTGCAATACAGAGGCAATCTGGAACTGCAGTCATGCGTTTAATGTCTTGGATACTTTTAATGACTTCTATTCCCATGTTTTTAGTAGAATTGTTTCCTAAAGAAAAGTACTTCCTAATTGTTGCCCTGTCAGAATCCGATGTACTCTGTAACGTCTTTGGTAGCGCTAGTCTGGTTTGTCTCATTTTGCTAATGTGCTGTGAAAGATCAAACGTTTGAGTACTAGTGGGCGTGATACAAAATTGTGAACTGGTGGGACTTAAGTAACATTGTGTCAGCATTGGAAGATATTGGTACTTAATCCTCTTAGGGAAAATTTGCCTCTAAATTTGCAGCTGGAAAGTCACTAGAATAATTTTAAAAGATACATGGCTTTTTTGCTGTGTGTGTTGAGAATTGTGTACAAAGTGAATCGTGTACTGGTCCTCAACACAACCAGTGAAATCTCAAATACTGAAGACAAAAAAAAGAATATTAGAAGTGCTTTTAAAAGTGTGGGAAAGGTTTGTAAGAGTGTAGAAAGGGTTACTAAGTACATAAATAAATAAATGAATAAATACAGTGTGTCTGCTGATTTTCACTTATTGCAGGGGTGTCTGGAATGTAACCTCCATGCTAAGTGGGGGACCACTGTATTTTACATGCTTATATTCAGACTTGGATAGCATAACATAACGTAACGTAACGTAATGTAATGTAACGTAACGTAATGTAATGTAATGTAATGTAACATATCATAACATAACATAAGATAAGATAACATAACATAACATAACATAACAACATAACATAACATCTCTTTAACCTACCATGATAACACAGGCATGCGTATCTGGCAAAAACTCTTTATGAATGTTATTTTTGAAGATGCATAGTTTCCCCTTGTGACACTTTGAAGATGCTTAGCAGATTCGCATGTGCCTGACTTGTTTTCATATTGTTAAATATTTTAGGGAACTACCAGCTTGTGCTGTGCGATGTTTACCTCCAAGCAAGCAGACCTATCGGGTGCATGGCTGGGTCCTACTGTGTTTGGTGGGGCTTCAGCAGGTCCCAAAGTCACACTGTGTCACTTGCTTCCAATCTCAATAGGATGCGTGTGGAAGAGGAAATAATGCCAGAGGGAAGTTTTGAAACTAGAATGGGGTCATGACCTCACCAGGTTATTGTAATTAAGAAATACCATTGAATATCCCACTGAATAAAGACATAGAAGCAGTCATTATGCCATATACTCAGCTCACCTGAACAACCTCTACAGAAGCCCCGTCTTCTCCTTTCAGAGGATTTCTCGGGCTAGCCTGGCTGAAGATGTACACTTTGGTTTGAGTTCACGTAGCACCATCTGCTGCTGCAAATAAGGACAAGTGCCTGGGAGCCAGCCAGGATAAACTGGTTTTAAATGCTCACTTGCACTGGAAATCAAAGGGGATTGCAGCATGGTTTCTTGTGGGGTCTTCTGCATCAGAAGAGGACACAGCTTTTTTAGTTGAAGGGACGTAAATGCACTCGGCTCCAGACTGCTAACTCTTCTAACCTGTTAGAAAGCTCTACCAGGGGCCCGGCGGGATGGCTCAGAGGTCTAAAGCTCTGCTTGGAAAAGCTTGGGCGGCTTCAGGGACTGCGGTTCAATCCCCGGCTCCACATGCTGTTCCAGCCCTGCCTTCCGGGCGGGCTGAGCCAGCCATAAAAATGAGTGAATAAACAAACAAAGGTTGTGAAACAAGAAAAAAATAAATAAATTAAAAAAAAATTGGTTTTGAAAGCTCTACCAAAAATCAAAAGGAGGATGCAAATAAGTAGAAATGCTTGTAGAACAGGGTCATGTAGAAAAGGGCTGCCACTTTCTGGGCCCCAAGACACCCTCTGCATGGCCCAGAGCAGGCAAGAGTGCACTGATCATGTGCCATCAACCCAGCAGGGAGAAAACCTGGGCAATGAGTGGGGCAGAGTTGGTAGAGTGCCCTGTTCATGATGGCAGGGCTTGAGATGCCAGGGAGCCATACAGAACCTCTCCTTGCACTTGGACTGTATAGATTTTTCGATCCTGCACCTGCCTGGCATATGCGGTTCACCCTGCCTGCTCACTTCCTGTAAAGGTGCACAAATCATAGGAGTACATCAGACACTCCTGTCCCCAGCACACTCCACATTGGGCCACTAAGGCCCACCAGCTATCTGCTGGTTGAGTTCCAGGACTTTATGTCCAAAGAACCCAAGCTCAGCCAGCTGTTCAAACTGACAAGCACAGTGTGCAGTTAGAGTGCTTTATACCCAAGATGGGGTGTGATCAAAATACTTGATGAAGGATTTCTGTTAAACATTTATTCCTATAAAATGCACATTGCTATGGTTGTCCGGTGCTTTGAACACATTTATGCCACCACTACAATATTGCCACTTTGGGGAGCAGTTCTGGAGGTCATCCTTGACAATATTATAAGATGGGACGAAAGATGAGGTGAAGCCTGCTGCCCAGGGCCATCCAGCAGAAGGGCGGGCATGGAGCGCATGAGGGCCTGAGGGTGCATGCTCATCGGCCTTGCTCCCCGGACCTCATGCTGGGAATTCTGGGTCATCCCAAAGTCTAAATAACAATGAAAGGTGCATATTTTGAGTCAATCCGGACAGCCATGACGGCGCATCTAAAAACACTCACAGAAGGGGGCACCCAAAGCTTTTTCAGAAAGTAGCAGGCACCATGAGGTGTGTTCAAGGTGAGGGAGAGGATCATGAGCACAACTGCTGACAGTGTACATTTTAGAGGAATATATTTTTGAAAAACATTCACTACATTTCTCAATCACATTTTATAGCTTTCCTGAAAGTGCGGCGCGCGCGCACGTGCACGTGCGCACACACACACACACACACACACACACACACATACACATCTGAGGATGGCAGTAAACAATGAAACCAATATAACACAGAAATTAAGATTTTTGTAGCTAACAGAGTTATAAAATAGAATACCAGTCCCAGGAAGAGAAGAGAAACAGTGTCTTCATCCTCACTACCAGCCCCCTCCCCATGACCCTGTCTTCCTAAAACTGCAAGGGAAGGAAATTGTCTCAGGTTGTCCCCTTACACAGGGGAGCATCGGATGTCTTCTGGACCATCATGGGGCCTGAGGGAGGAGCAGCTCTAGCATGCTGTTTGTTATGCCATTTACAAACTCAACACAATGGAAATTACTAGTGTAACAAATAAGCAACAGAAAGTTGCTCACTATGCTAAGTAGAAAAAGATTAAGAACTACCAGCAAATTCACTTAGTGTTTCTTATTTTTTTTTTAAAACCCTAATTTAAATCATTACAGAGAGGAACCAGCAATACAGTAAAATAATAATACTCACAAGAATAGGAAACCACAAGGATGGTTCATATTTAAAAACCTACGTGGCATTCCTTCTGCAAACGCTTTGGCCAGGCTCTAGGGTGAGGTGACGCAAACCATCATCTGCAGCTCAGCCCTGTGGCCTCCCGTTCATGTTCCAGTTCTTTTCTTCACTGCAAACATATTTCTCTGTAACGACAATTGCCTTTTGTCCAAGGTCAGTGTCTTGGTCCACCTGCTCCCAGCTGTGCCTCCTTGTCTGACAAGAGCCTGAACCTAAGAGCTGGCGTATACATTCAGTGCCAGTTGTATTAGCTGAGTATTTACGGGGTGCCTGCTTATTCCATCCATTTACTAAATGAATGGGTATGTTTACAGGTGGGATGACAGTCACCCCAGATTCTCATCTGCATAGAACCTGTCCTTTTAGGGGGAGCCAGACAGCCCAACAAGTACTTGTGGGGTCCTTCTCAGGCTCCCATCTCTCCAAATACACTTCCCTTTTTAACTGATTGGGTGATTAAATGGTGGGAATTGTTTTTCAGGAATCTTCCACAGTGTGCTCAAGAGAAAAGTCTGCGAAGCCAGAAGCACCGAGTGGTAACTTCCTGTTTCCTAGAGGCTGCCACCAGAGGGCTCGCAGCAACTCCACCAGTAAGTGTTGAGAGTGGCCAGCTCCTCAGAAGGAGAAACCACAGCAGGATGTCTTAAAAGCAAGAGAAAGTGAAGGTGACTGCACAGGTGAAGTGGCCTGTGAGATCTCAGAGCCCACTGGGGCAGGCACTGGGTCTCTTAAGGCCCTAGCCTATGGGAGGATGTGCACCTGAGGATGGGTGGGAGTCTTGGTCTGATGGGATACCTGACTCATTCCACCTGCCAGGAGGGGCAGTTTTGACTGTACAAGGTTTTTGGAGGAAGTGTCAAGGTGTGCAGGCCCACCAGGGAGGGCAACTGAGGCCAGAGGCTGGCCATGGTGCCCTGCTTTCAGGTCTGTGCATGTCTGTGGCTCTAGGTGGACATGATCTTCCCTGCTCTGCCTGCTTTCTTTGGTCTGGAAAGTGTGAAGAAACTAAATCCCATCAAATTATAGTATTAGAAACAGTGTGTATTAGCATGTCCAGGTATCTCCACAGATTCCTGTGTGGAAAATACACACATGCAACCACATATTTGTATCTTTACCTCATATCTTCAGCAACTCTGTATTTTTAGAAGTTTTCTGTTTATTTATTTAGGTATTTTTGGGACAGGGTCTTACCATGTAGTTCAGGCTGGCCTCAAACTCTTGGAGATTCTCTTGCCTCAGCCTCCGCACAGATGGGATTACAGGTGTGCACCAGTGCACCTGGTCAGAAACTTGCTTTTTTAGTGTGTAGCTACATTGTATTTCATTGCATGGACACACACCATATCACCAACCAATTTCCTCCTAGTAGGTGTTTGCAACCACAGAGTTGAGTCTGTGCATGAATTTTAAAATATTTATTCATGTACTTATTTGGTGCAGGGTCTCACTATGCCACTCAGACTCCTAGTGATAGATCCTCGTGTCTCAGCCTCCCCATGGCTGGGATTATAGGCATACAGCATCACCCCTGGTTTCAGTGGCCTGCTCAGTGCAGGGCTGGCACAACATGGGCTACTGGGGATTGAATCCAAGTCCTTGTGCTTGCCAGGCAGGTGCTTAGACCAGTGAGCCATCTCCTCAGTCTTGCATGTGAATTTTGTTGGAGTTAGCAATGAACCCCTAAAAGAAATGCAGGTGACCCTCTGTATCTGTGGACAGAAAGTATTTGAAAAAAATTGCATCTGCCATAAAGATATGCAGTGTTCTTCTTGTCATTGTCCTTTAAATAATACAGAAAAACAGCCATGGGTGCAGCATTTCAATTGCAGTGGGAATCACAAGCTATGAAGCAATGACATGGGCTGCCCGGTTGAGTGTGCGGGGCTATGTGTGGACACTGCAGTGTTTTATATAAGGAACAAAAGAGAGTCCCCAGCCAGCCTTTGACATCCATGCAGGGCCCTGGAGCAGGGGTGCTGCGGGGCCAATGCGGGGTTGAGAGTTCCACAGGCAAGGTCACTGCCCTTGGGTTTTCACCCTGCTCCTGGAACTAGTTATCTGCCTGCTTCTGGGAAGTCTCTTAGCATGTCTTAGTCTCATGGTACTCTGTAGCAGGATTTGCAGTTCTGCAGTGAATAATCTGCTATTTTTAGACTGGCTTTTTAAAAATAAATTTTATCCCTTTTTCCTGTTGATGTTTAGGTGAAAACATAGGTACAGTTTAAGGCTTTGGACCTGCACCGCCCAATGTTAGCAGCTACTATTCCTTCAGCAGTGTGTGGTAATTAATGCCTGTTTCTTCCATCATAAGCCACACTGGGTTATAATCTTAAACTTCTGGCTCTGCAGCCTTTTTCCAGTCCCCATTTCCCAGCTTTCACTGCTCCCTTCTGCTCTGATGGCACCTGGACCAGTAACACAATTTGCAGGACTCTATAACATGAAAATGTGGAAGCCATGTGCAAAATTAAGGCTTTGCAACTGGCAGGCGCCCCACAAGCTTCATGTCACAGGCCCTGGGGGTGACAAGCTGACTGCCCAGGTAGGCAGCCCTTCTCCTACCCTGGAGCTGGCTGTGCAGGGGTGTCACCTGGTCCCCGGGTGCCCAGATTTCTGTTGCTATGACTTCTGAGGCACCCACAGGAGGCTGACGGCTCCCTCCTCCTGCCCTGCACTGGTGCAGGCAGCCGCTGCACCCCCGCCAGGGTCCTAAGCCTCAGCAGGGTATGCTGATCTCCGTGGATGAAGGTGGCCTCCCTGGGCTCTGCCAGCACCACCTCTCACTCACCCTCCAGGCCATGGGTGGGTAGCAGCTTCCAGCCTCTCTTGGCTGTCTCTCTTCCTGCCTCTGCCCTGAATTCAGGGTGTGCCAGCCTGGCCCAGCCCAGAGCCCTTCCTAGGAGGCCTGCAGCATGACTGACCTGCTGCTCATAAAGCAAGGGGACGCAGCACGGTGCAGTTCCAGATGCAGGTGGAGCTCAAGGCCTCCTCATTTGTTTATTTTCATTTGGGTGAGTTTGCCTATTTTCCTATCAGGGTGATTATCATCTCATTATTAAGTTGGTTAAATTGATACCTGACTGGCACATTTGTTAAAAAAACTTGCTCCAATTTGTGATTCGTTGTTCACATGAAAAAATTTTTAAACTTTATTAAATCAAATTTATTGATCTTTTGTTTTTTAGTGGAAAATTTTCTTCCACATTCCAAGAACTAATAAGTAAATACATGATTAAATTTTCTTCTAACTTTTGCATGACTTTTACCCTGAACTTGATCATCTGTAATTTACTTTCAGTGATTGATCTGATGTAAGATATAGTTGTTTTCTAATACTACCTGATGACCAACAGTATTTGTGATCATTTTTGCCCACCCTTTATCATACTTTATTTTACTTATCTATCACAAATGACGATTTTCTGTGATAACAAGGCATTCATTTGTTTTCTGCCTTTTGTTATGCAGGTGCAAGTTTTTCAGTGATTTGTAAGATTTATTCAGTGGTTGTTTCCACTTCTCCTTTTCCTTAAGCTTAAATCCATGAATGAATGAATGAATGAATGAAACATAATTAATACTGGAGAATAATTTCCAAAATTATTCCTCTAATGAGAGATGGGAAACTTAAGAATAGTATCATGCAGATAAAATGCCTTTTTCCATTTGAAAATTCAATTTGGCCTTACATCACACACTTCTTACCACACAATCTTCTCAACATATAGCTTCCCTTTCAAAATATGTGTTGGGTTCTGCACTGGATTTATAACCACTTGGTAGGAGCTCACTCAGTGATGAAGGCTTGGCTGGTGTCCCTTCCTGTCCATCAGTGAGGGTGGCTTGGGTGTATCTCTTCATGGCAGGGCACACATGGAAAGGAGCACTGGAGGGCAGAGCTTTGGGCACCTGTGCTGTACAAATTCTCCCTATTGGACAGATCCAACCATGGCAGGAATGGGGTCCCCAGAGTGCAAGGGGGGCAGAGGTAGAGCTGGCTGTGGCCTGAGCAGGCTGCACCAGCTCTGCTGTGCTCAACCTGACTGCTCCACGACCCTTCCTGGACTGACAACCTTTGACCCAGGTCACTGTGCTGCTGGGGACTGGAGCCACTGAAGACCGAGGAGTGAGAACTGTCCTCCTGCAAGGCCCCAAAGGGTGAGGGAGAGGGTACTGGTGGCATCACCAGCAGGGCCCTGAGATCTGCCTTATGGAGGACATCCATGTGGCGGGGACCTCTGGTCTTTGTTCAAGCCCTGGCCTGTGGTCTGGAGTCCTCATCCATAGAGATCCCAAATCCTCTGCAGCCCCATCCATCCTGGTTCCCTGGGAGCAGAGTGGCTGGTCCCTGTGGTCATGGGCACTGCCTCGGGCACTGCCCATCTGTGTGGTGAGCAGACGTCCTGGGCAGGGTCCTGAGGCCCCTCTGTCCTCCTTCTCCTCCTCTCTGAACAAGTGACGGCCTCTCCTGTCCTGAGGACAGCAGCAGAGCCTATGGCTAGGTTCATTCTGCACCCTCAGAGCCACACCAGTCTATTCCTTTTCTCTGCGGGTACCAGCCACCAAAACCTGTCCCCAGGAGTCCAGGGACACTGGGAAATTCTGCCCCTTTCTGGACCACATGCAGCCCCTTCCCCCTCAGTGGAGAGTGCAGGAAATGGGTGCCACAGATCTGAGGGCTAAGTGTGGGAAAAATGACGTGAGAATTTCATCCATGTTCTTATGTATTATTTACATGTAGAAAATAAATTTAAATATTTTTATGAATAAAACATCAAAAATTTTCACCCATGTTCCTTTTTACTTTTAAATGTGTTCCTTGAAATTTTTTCCTTTCCCTTCCTTTCTTCCTTCCTTCCTTCCTTCCTACCTTCCTCCTTCCCTCCCTCCCTTCCTTCCTTCCTTCCTTCCTTCCTTCCTTCCTTCCTTCCTTCCTTCCTTCCTTTCTTGGTATTGAGGAATCAAGCCAGAGCTACCCTACCACTGAGCTACATTCTTAGCCTTTAAAAAAAATTTAAATAGAGTTTGAGACAGGATCTCATTAGGTTGTGTTGGCCTCACACTTGAGACCCTCCTGCTCCAGCCTCCCCCATAGCTGGGATTACAGGGCTGCACTTCGGTGCCTGGCAGCTGCTGGAAAACTTGAAGTTGCCTGTGTGGCTCACGGTGCCTTTCAGCTTGGAAGCACTGCTCTAGGCCGGAGGATAAATCAGACAGTCTTTTAAGGTTTTTCCAGCCAACTACGGTGGCAGAGCAGTTTCTGGTTAGAAGATGGACAGCCGGGTCCCGCAGAGGAGCTGCAGACTGCAGCTTCTTAGCTTCAAAGGAAGGAAGCGTTGGCTAGGGGTGGGAGCTGCAGACCTGCCTGGGTGTGAGGTGTCTGTCCCCGAGGCTGGAGGAGCCATGCGGAGTTGGCCCTGCGTGGCCCAGTGTTATGTGTCTGCGTTCTTGGTGCCCTCTGTGACCCCCTCCTCCGTGTTGTGGTTAGCAGCCCCACCTGCATCTGTGGCTTCCTGAACCTGGCATCCTGCTTAGTAGGAGGTGGCTGCCAGGCCTGGGTTGGCGAAGGGAGAGAGCCGTGTGCACCCCCAGGGCGGTGTGCACGGATAAACGGTGAGGTGGGGGAGGGGGCTTGGGGAATGACGCCCACTTCCACCGTGGCCCACGCATGCAGCGTGTTACGGATGTCCCTGTCTACGCAGCCACCTGGGAGTGAGGGGCTTGGGCATTGGTGGGCTCCGATTTTGTCCCTTGCCAAGCTTTGTAATCTGAGATCATACATGAGTTCTCCATTTTTCTTTTGATTTAGGCGTTAACCCGTATTGCACAGCACAGAGCGACTTTCCCATGACGAGGAAATCTGCAGCTCCCACGGACAGGCAGCCGCGCGCCCTCTGCAGCGACAGGAAGTCCCTCTCCCAGCAGCTAGACTGGCCTCTAGCAAAGGCTGCGGTGAGACTGGTGGCGCGCCTAGGGGGTGGGCCGGCAACCCGTAGAGCTCTGCTTTGTAGCACCTGAGGAGAGGGCGGCTGTGCGGTGAAGAGCAGCAGGCAAGAACACACGGGGGATCGGGGTGCCCCCTTGTGCCAGGCACTCGCAGCTGCTGCAGCCTCTGTGCTGTAGGCACTAATGGAGCACTAGGTTAAGGCTTCCTGTGGGTCCCTTTCTGGCGACCCTGCACCTGTTTGCGAGTAGGTGAGGGAACTGAAGTTGAACAAGTTGTGGCCTTCATACCCACTCACTCGCTTGTGGAGGCATGTTCCGCTGGCCCAGTTCCCAGGGGGCAACACACGGATGTGTCAAGGGGCGAAGCTCTCGGCTGTCACACACCGTCAAATCCAGGAGGCCAGCATTTGAAACAAGTGTGGTGGGCCCCAGTCGCTGCCTCTCCCACCGTGGGACATTGACTTTTAGCCAAACGGATGTAAAGCACGGGGTCCCCCGTGCACGCCCCAGCCTGCCTGGGACACCGGCCTGTCCTCTCCTTGCCTCAGATGGTGACTACTTCTGGGGCCCTATTTGCTGCTGTGACGGTGTCACCTCTTCTCTCTCCTTGTGTCTCTGGAGACCCTGACCCACCTGCCCTGCCCTCCTCCTGCTGGAGTCCCTCCAGAACCTTCTGTCCCTCTCTTCTGGTACCCTCTTCCCTGCCCTGAATGGTGTACTGATGGCCATGGGGGCGCAGGTGGAGTTGGAGTTGGAGAGTTAGGGAAAAGGCCAAGGAGACTCTGCCACCTAGGAAAGTCTCCTTCAGGTGACAGGCACAGCTGCACCCTGATCAGTGCCCCCAGTGGCTGAGCCTCCCACAGGAAGAGGTAGGTGGGGGTGCTGCGTCAGCTGGGACTCTGTGGAGAACAGCAGTAAGGGCTGCATCAGGCAGTCAGTGCCCTCTGCTTCTGTGGGCTCTGCACCTGTGGACTCCGCCAGTGGCAGGTCCCAGGTGCTGCACCTACACCCCACACAGGCTAGTCCTGCTGGTGAAAAGATGAGGAACTGTAAGAAATAAGCTCACTGTGGAGGTGGTAAAGTCTGAGGATCTTCAGGGTGGCGTAGCACGAGAGCTGATGGGCAGTCTCTGTCCACAGGCTTGCTGGCTTAAGACCCAGAAGAGCCTACTCACGGCAGGGTTCTGGTGTGCAGTGCTTAGGCAGGGAGGGCCCGCTCGTGGAAGGCACAGTCAGCCCTGTGGTTTGCTCAGCCTTCAACTGATTGATTGGTGAGGCTTGCCTGGGGTCATCTTTTGTCTTCTGACTGGAATGCTAATCTTGCTCCAAAGCTTCTCTGTGGAGATACACATGAAAAATACCTGGCACTGCGCAGCCTAGCCAAGGTGACGCACAGAATGAGCCAGCTCAGCTGCCCCTGGCTCTGTGTGGTCCAGCCAGCAGCCCTCCAGGAGGTGGAGCAGTATGGTCCCAAGAGGAGGTGGTGGCCAGCAGTGACAGCACCGGGGCTTCCCAGTGTGTAGTCACAGGCTGTGCACTCTGTGGATTCTTGTAGTAAGCTGAGTAAGCTGTCACCCAAAGAGCTGTCTGGCAAAAAAAAAAAAAAAAGCCTCCCAAGAGACATTCTTGGGAGGCTCCTTCTCCCAAGGACACAGAGTTCCTTCTGTGTCCCACTTCTAGAAGTGAGGACCCTAAGACTTATGGGGGTTCAGTGCCTTTGGGGTCACTTGAGTCGAAGGTGGTAGTGGCAGGATGGGAATGGGGGTGGCCATATCTCCCCTGCTTGGCTCAGGAGGACAGAGTGGCCTGGACAGTGGCCATCATGGTGGCCACCCCTGCTGCACAGCATTCCAGATCTCCATGAGCTGGACCTATGCAGCTACCTGGATTTGCACAGGGCTGGTGTGCCAGGCACTTCCCGTGTGCCAGGCACTGCTTCATACTGGCAGTCATGTTCTTACAGTGGGGGACACTGAGGTGCAGATGCACAAAATCCCTTCCCCAAGGAAGTGTCAGCCCCAGCCAGCGGGTGGTGTTGCTCTGTGCTGGGCAGCCACCCCTGGTGCAGAGCACATGTCTGGCTGACACTTGCATCTCTCCCCAGTGCAGAGTGATTCCCTGCCTGGATTCATGTGCCAGGGGCCTGGGCCTCTGGAGTCCTCCCTGTCATCCACCACCCTGGGCCCAGCACTCTCCTTCCCTGGGCTAGGAAGTCATCCTCCATCTGCTTGCTCTGGAGCTGGCACTGCTGCACTACTGGGACACCAGGCCGCCCCTTGTCCCACGGGATCCTTGGGCCTCCTTCAATCCCATGCTCCTCCCGAAGGCTGGTCCTCTGCTCTCCTGTTTCACACTCGGCGTCCCCTATCTGTCCCCCCTCACAGGGCACATTGAGGCCAACACGGTCACTGAGCACAGCTCAGCTGGGGCAGCCATCAGGGGCCCTGCAGGCTTCAGTCATCTCAAACATCGTGCTGATGAAGGGCCAGGCCAAGGTAGGCAAGGGCCACTGATGGTGGGTGAGGAGCTGCACTGAACCATGGGAAGGTGTGGGGGGGGGGAGCTGCTCCCTCTTCAGCATGTGTGTGGGAGATGGTGGTGTGTAGGATTGTGTGTGTGTGTGTGTGTATGCATGTGTGTTGTTGGAAATTGAACCCAGAGCCTAGTACTGAGCTATGTACAGCCTTTTAAACTATTATTATTATTATTATTATTATTATTATTATTATTATTGAGACAAGTTTTAAAAAGTTTGCTAAGTTCCCCATGCTGGGATCAAACTTGGGATCCTCCTGCCTGAAGAGTGGGAGGACTGCAGGAGTGTACTGCCACCCCAGGCTACGCCACCACACTGTCTGCGGATTAGACAAAGTGATCATTTTCTGCCCCGAATCCCACTCCCTCCCAGCTGCCTCGCCCTATCTGTGTCTGTGGTCTAATTCCTTCCTGGCACGATGATTTCCAAGGCTAACTCTTACCCGATACACAAACCCAGACTGTGGACGAAGGTGGAGGTGTCCTCATCTCACTCTGCTGCTCGTAGCTCTGCTGTGTTAGCAGGAGAAAGCTGGACTCGGACGCAGAGTTGCACGCACACAGGCATACACGGGTGCGCGGATGCTTCCTGCCATGTGTGGCTCAGCCGAGAGTGGGTAATGGTTTCTGCCATTAGTCGGAGCTTCCTGCAGAGCCAGAACTGACTCTGTCTCTCTTCAGATGTCGAGGCCCTACAGCTTCCCCAGTGTTGAAGGAGAGCAGAAAGGCATCCTGTGGGGAGCATCCCACGTGTCCCTCTGGGTTGTCCACAAACCATGCAGCTTAACATTTGAGGTAATCTGCTCCTCACAGAACAGGACAGACACAGCCAGCTCCCAAGAAGTCCTCACAGCTGCCCAAGTCACCCAGGGACAGGTGAAATGAAAGGCTGAGTTCTCCAGCTTATGGGTGTCTAATGCCATTTTGATGTGTGGTGTGAGGCGGAATCTAATTGGTGCTGTCATCTCTCAGAGGGGTCCTCTTTCCTCCTGGCTCCTCCTGCTGTGTCCTCTCGTGAAGAGCTCAGTGGGCAGGAAAAAGTGAGATCTAGCCAGGCACAGTGGTGCAGGTCTGTTATCTCAGCACAGTGGGAGGCTGAATTGGAAGATCCTGGTTTCCAGCCCAGCCTGAGCAACGTAGTGCCTTAATGAGATATTGCTTCAAAATAAACAATAAAAAAGGGTTGGGGATATAGTGAGAGGGCCCTGGATTCAAGCCAAAGCATGGGGGTGGGAGGAGAGAGAGAGAGAGAGAGAGAGAGAGAGAGAGAGAGAGAGAGTGAAAACTCCCTGAATCACAAAGTGGGGGTGGTTTCCACATCTCCACTATGACTTTCTGATTAGTAAATCATAATGTCTTTCCTATACTCTGAATTTAGTTAAGGGTACTTTTAAAAACTTGATGTTTAATGTTTTGGGACAATGATCAAAGAAAACCAGAATGGGTAAGGGTTCCAAACTCCTAAAAATATGACAAAAATGACTTTGATTATAAGGTACATTCAACACATCATCTTCTGGGCCTGGGAGGAAATGTGAGCACATTGTTTCATGCAAGAAGCCCAGCACATAGGCAGGAAAGGAGGATGGTCCTCAGCTACCCCCCTGGAATGCCTCCCTGGGGTGAGCAGGGTGGCTGTGGGGGGCCTCTACAGGAGCGGGGTCTACAGGGGCTCAAAACCATGATGCCCAATGGCGCCACCCTACGACCTCCCTGGTGCAGTCCCACAGCAGCCCTGCAGGCGTCTCCTCCAGCTGTGGAGATGAGAGCCAGGGAGGTCACAGGACTGGCCTAGGTCACTTCTGAGTGAGCATCTGGCCCATGCCAGTGACCCCTACTTCCTGGCCCCTGGCCTCTGAGTTAAGCGACATTACCATCATTTGCTGAGGGGAAGCTGAAGCTCAGAAGCAGGGAGTGAGCTGACCAGAATCACCAGCTGCAAAGAGAGCCAGAGTGGTGATCACCCAGCCCTCGGCTATGGGGAGCATGGGCTTCTGGGAACTTCATGCCTAGCAGCCGCAGCCAGGGGGCCCCTGCCCCTGCTCTGCCCTTCCACCCGGGGCTGGGGCAGCCTGCAGGAAGGCTGGGCTACCCCTGAACCTCATCTCCTCCTCTTCTCTCCCCAGGGCCTGGGCTTCAGCATCGTTGGGGGACAGGACAGCATTTATGGCCCCATTGGGATTTACGTCAAAACCATCTTTGCAGGTGGAGCAGCAGCAGCTGATGGCAGGCTACAAGAAGGTAGATTCCCCCATCTTCCCAGGACCAAAAGCAGAGTCCAGCATTGTTAGGTGTAGAAGAGAGCCAGGCTGTCAAACATGTCTTGAGCCTTTAGAATTCAGCTTGCAGGCACCCTGGCTCTCAAGGGCTGGGTTGTAAATGGCTACCTGTTTCTGATGTGGTCACCTACCAGCTGGCGCAGTGGCCTTCCTGGCTGGGGCAAGGGCCTGGGGAGTGAGCTGCCTGTCTTCTTGTCCCAGGGGGCAGGAGGTCACTCCACCTTCAGTCTGTCTCATGGTCAGGGATTACTGGGCACTAGGCCTGGCCTGGGAGCTTTCTGGGTTTCCTAGGAGGGCAGGGAGCCAGCAGCAGAGGCCAGGTTGGCTTCAGTCTGAGGAGCAGCACTCTTGCCGGTTCCACGCTCCTCCACTGACCTGCATGTGTGCATGCAGGCACGCATGGCAATATGTGTGAACCAGACCCTCTGTGGGAACGTGGTGTGACCTGGGCAGGGTGGATGGACACAGCCCCGGCCCAGCCTGAGCCGGCCCGTTTTCATGTAACACAGGAATGAAAGAAGGTTCCTATAGTTCCACATGGCTCAACCACACAACACTAGTTTTGATTCTTCTGCCATGAACACACTAAAGGAAGCGCCAGGTCCTGTGTCCCCTGGGAAGCTTTACTGATTTTAGTGTCTGCAGCCACATGGCTTTGTTTTCTTTTTAAATTAAGCTTATTGGTACATTTTAGATATACATAATGATCATATTTATTATGGGGATTTTTCCCAATCTTCTCTCCTTCCTTTGACCCACCTCTCCCCCATTTTAAAGCTTTCTTTCATTTTAACCTTTCTAAATCTTTTTTTTTTTTTTTTTTTTTTTTGGTGCTGAGGAGCGAACTGAGGGCTTCCAGCTTGCTAGCCAAGTATTCTGGCAAATCGCCAGCCCCTACCTTTCTAAATCTTATATTTTCCTTTCCATCTTTTTTTTTCTTCACCCACCCTAGTTCTTTAGTTCTTTTTTCCTTTCAAACAATTTCTTCCCATTTTACAAAATCTATTGCACATCTTGGTTCTTACCTACTCATTCAGTTTCTTACACCAGTGAGAAATATTCTTTTTTTAAAAAAAACTTTATGTTATGGCCAGCTTAGCTTGCCCTGGGGGTGGGGCTGGTACAGCATGTGGTGTGGGGATCAAACCGTGATCCCTGTGGTTCCCTAAGCTTGCCTAAGCAGGCACTTTAGACCACTGAGCTATCTCACTGGCCCTGAGGGAGAAACATTCTTCAAATTCATTTGGAGCCAGAAGAGACCTACAAGAGCAAAGCAAATTCTCAGCAACAAAGCTAAGGCAGGGGACATTACGATTCCTGACTTGAAATTATACTACAAAAAGTTACCATGATAAAAATAGCATGGTACTAACAATAAAACAGACCTGAGGGTCAGTGAAACATAAGGAGATGCAGAAACACCTCCAAACACATTCAGCCGCCCTGTTTTGACAAAGGAGCAAAATACATTTGCTGAAAGAAAAATAGGCTTTTTAATAGATGGTACTGGAAGAGCTGGCTTTCCACATGCCACAGACTAGAACTGGACCCATGGCTATCACCATGCACTAGGCTAAAGTCAAAATGGATCGAAGATTTGAATATTAAGACAGAAACATTAAATCTGCTGGAAGAGAGAATAAGCAGAACTCCTGAAGACACAGGAATAGGCAAAGATTTCATGAACAACATCCCAACTGCACAGACAATTATACAAAGAATAACTAGGATCTCATTCTATTAGAAAGATTTTGCACAGCACAAGAAATCGCCAACATTGAAAAGGGACAACTCGTAGAGTGGGAAAAATTTTAGCTAGCGGTCCTTCAGACAAAGGGCTTACATTTAGAATATATAAGGAATTGAAAAAACCAGCACTCCCACCCCACCCCAATTTAAAGACCCAATCTGAAAGGGGCTTCATTTCTGAGGGTCACCAAGCTCCTGCCACACCTGGGAGCTGAGCCTCCTCTGACAGGGCGAGGTGGCGCCCATCGGGCCTTGTGCAGAATGAGCTGCAGTTTCATTGCCAGACTGGGGCACCCTGAAGCTTCCATCGTAAGGGCAGGCCAGCTGTAGGGTGTGGGGAAGCCCAGGAAGCGGAGCCCATGCTGCAGCTTGGTGAGGCAGGTTGGGAGCTCCAGCTCTCATGGCTGCCCTGCCTGGGGATATCACGCCCTGAAAGGAGATGAAGGCTTCTGTCCTTGGTCAGCTGGAGAGAGATGCTGTGGAGCAGCGAGGAGAGGGACTGGAGGGGCAGAAGGGACTGAGGGCTGGTGACCACGAGGTGGCGCTGTCTGGCAGGCTGGTCAAAATCTAGGCCCAGCTCAGGGGCTGAGGGTTGAAAGCCCACTTGGGCATTGGGAGCATTTGGGAAGTAGCGGGACTCCCCTTTGGAAGAAAGAAGTGGGAGAGGAGGGCGGAGGCCGAGGAGGCTGGCAGAGAGGAGAAGCCAGGGAAGAAGGAGAGGACGCCATGGTTCCTGCATTAGCTTTTGTGCTTTTCTGACTTTAAACAGAGGGCAGGGGAGGGGTTGAGGCAGCAAGAAGAGAGCATTGCATTTCCAGAAAGTTTCTTTTCTTTTACTTTCTTTTTTTTTTTTTTTGCAAAACCAGGGATTGAACTCAAGCCCTTGCACTTACCAGGCAAATGCTTATTCTACTGAGCTATCTCCCTAGCCCTAAGAGAGCATTGTGTTTTGTTTTCTTTCCCAGACACTAGTTTTCTCAAATCGAGTTTCATTTTTTAAACTTTCTTTCTCTCTTTCTTTCTCTCTTTCTTTCTTTCTTTCTTTCTTTCTTTCTTTCTTTCTTTCTTTCTTTCTTTCTTTCTTTCGGTTATGGTTGGCTCAGCCTGCCCTGGGGGTGGGGCTGGTGCAGCATGTGGTGCCAGGAATCAAACTGCAGTCCCTGCCTAAGCTTGCCTAAGCAGGTGCTTTAGACTGCTGAGCTATCTCACCAGCCCCTTCGAGCTTCATTTTGTTGTCGTTTTTTGTTTTTTGTTTTTCTTGGTGTTATGTTCTTTAGTTAATGGCATTCATAAAAATAGACAGTTTTTATGAGCCAAAACTTTCTCCTAATAGATAATTACAGTCCTACTCTCAAAGAAGAGACCAGATGACCTTTTGTAACTTGGTTCTCAAATAAAATTTTCAAATCTCTTCTTGGGCTCATGGGAAGATATGTTGGTTGCAACAAAAGTTTGTTGCACACATGAAGGGTATTGATGACTCGTTTTTGTTCTCCTTCCACAAAATGATTGTGCAAGATGTATTTGGCAGGATACACACCAATTTTCACCAGATGTGGGCAAGGAGAGGCCAGGAGAGCCTGGAGCCTGTCCTGTAGGGAGGGATGTTCTGATAATGCACAAGCAAGTTCCACCCTGGTGTGACTGAGTGTGGACATCCTGAAGGTTTCCTTTGTCTGCCTCTCTTCTCGCTCCTGGACTTGGAGTCTCCAAAGGACAAGGGCTCTTGGTTTCCTGCAGCTGCCTCACTGAATGCTCCTCACCAGACACCCGGCCTCACTGGCAGCACGTAGACCTGCTGGATGAGACCGCACCTCTGAGCTCAAAGAAAGAAAGGGAGATACTCAGCTGAGAGGAAAGCAAGAGAGAACTTCACATCTAAGTATAGCAAACTCCAGCTGGTGTCATAGCAGTCCCTTTGAGATGGGGATGAGGACTTGAGTGCCCACAAAGCTATGAGGGATGGGGCCTTGGGTCCATGTGAAGCACTGAGAATCCACATAAAGCCTTGACTCCTTCAGGGAAGGGTAGGAGACCCCAGGGAAGGCTGCAACTTTGCCTAGCATTTTGTTCGTGATGCTTGAGTGGGGAAGACAATGAGCGCACACATGTGCACGTGTGCTCTCTCTCTCTGTCTGTCTGTCTCTCTTTCTGTCTCTCTGTCTCTGTCTCTGTCTCTGCCTCTCTTTCTCTCTCTCTCTCTCTCTCTTTCTCACACACACACACACACACACACACACACACACACACAAATAAATACCAAAGCCTATGTTCTGTGTGAGCATGCAGTCCACATTCATTAACTCTGCAGAGGGCCTGAATACAAGCTGGGAAACCTATATTATACCCAGTCCTGAGCCTGGGAAGCCTTGGTGTGCCAAGAAGAAATGAAAAGAGAACTGCTGGTGACCCAGGGTCTATAGGAACCCCATAGTAAAACATAAATACTCTGTGCAATAGTTTCATAGTAAAGATGCCAGGCCACATCCAAAGACGCCATCATGCAGGGTGGTGGGCAGGGCCAAGGCAGGAGCACTGATCCTCAGAAAGGAGGTGGTAGAATGAAGTAAAAGAGATCAGACTAGGGTTGGAATCATATTTAAGTGACAAAAGAAAGAATATAAGCTATAAGAATAGAACACAATGAATAACTAAGTGAATTGAATGAAGAAGGTAACTTCTGGAGAATATATTTTGAAAAGCATGGCCAGTAAAACAAAAGACTTCATGAATAGGTTAGGCAGCAGATTAGATGTAGCTAGAGGAAGAATTAGTGAACTGGTAGACTACTCAAGGCAAAAAGAGGAAAAAGGTGTGCTTTGAAGAAACATGGGGAACAGTCGGCAAGACCCCCCAGTGTTAGGCCTAACAGAAATTATAGAAAACTGCACTCAGTGTGAGGAGAGAGACTGCATACGAAGAGACAGTGACTCAGAGTCATCAACATTGACTTAAGGTGTGCAGCCACAGGTGAAGGAAGCACCAGGAGTTTCCTTTGTCCGGGTTATATTGTAGTGAAACTGGAGAATACCAAAGAAGAAGGAAAAAGTGTGTTAGAAACAACCAGAAGGGAAAAATGGGTTCTATAACTGGAGCCATGAAAAGTGAGGGCAGACTCACCGTTGGCCATGGGAGTCCATGTGAAAGCTGTTGACACCTGAATTGCCCAGCGCAGCATGGAACACAGAGAAAGTGGCCTGGTTTCTGGACTCAGTAAATTGAACGAATGGGAGAACGTGGTTTTTAGTCATACAAAATGGGTTTTTCTTCTTGTCCATTTGTTTGTGGTTTTTTTGGAAGGAGCAAGAGGATGTCAGGAAATTTTATTTGAATGTGCTATGGCAGCAGTGATTTAGATGTTTAGACAGACTTAATGATATTATATACATTTTAAATTACAAATATAGCTCCTGTAGGAATTTCAGAAAAGAAACAAGGAAACAACCTTCTCCCCAAATAAGTGTGATGCACGCATTTGAAGAAATCTCAGTGTTTCATGGACTGGTAGGCAAGATTCAAAAAGCCTGCCCAATTTATACCATTACTATAATAATAATCATAAGAGAGTAAAGCACTCCTCAATCAACCTGTACATCCAAGTGCATTTGAGAATCTATATTTTTACATTACTTACTATGGCATGCATTTCTTATTCACCCCTTGATTTCAAATAATTTTTATGGAAATCCTTCATTCAACCCCTTCCTCTAACGTAAGACCAGCTTGGGGGGAGGATGACAATCATTTCGACATTCAGTTAAAATGTACTTTACCTAAACTTTAAAATGTTTAGTATGGGGCCTGGCAGGATGACTCAGTGATCTAAAAGCACCTGCTCAGGAAAGCCTGGGTGGATGCAGGGACTGCAGTTCGATCCCTGGCACCACATGCTGCACCAGCCCTGCCCTCGGGATGGGCTGAGCCTGCCATAAAAATAAACAAACAAACAAACAAACAAACACAAAGTTCTGAAACAAGAAAAAAAGAAAATAAAAAAATGTTTAGTAAAAGCAAATCTCTTTCGTTTATCACTTTGTCTTCTAATTGTACAGTAAACTGTACTGTGGATAATACACCGTCATCTTTAGATCACATCTTCTTTAGGTAGGATCAGGAGGTAGTTGGATAATTTTAAGATAAATAAATTGAAAGTTGTTTCAATTAAGATGACAGAAGATACATTACACATGGTATTTAATATTTTACAGTCTGCTTTAAAAGATTGGAATTTGAAAACACACACACACACACACACACACACACAACCAAATTTCAGACAGATCAAGAGGAAACCAGAGCCAGCATATAAAATGTTGTACAATAGGGCGACAATGGTAGTAAAAAATAAAAGAGAAGAAAGTGATCTTTCTGGAACATCATTTTGCAATAACATAGAAACACTGAGAGCCAGGAATATTACTCTTTTTAGCATCCAAGTTTCCCTCTATTTATTTTATTGGAACAAATACTTTAAACAAACAATTTGTTCTTTTCACTGAAGCCGGCTGGTCTGTTTCGTTTTTACTGAGCTAGTTTTGGGGGAGGTCAGCCACGTACCATGGAGAGGTCTACTGCACGAATCCAAGTGTGTGCTGCAGCTGCTGGAGAAAGTGGTAGGTGAGAACCCTGCGATCAATGAAAATAAGGAGTACCTGAAGCCATCCGTGAAAGAGATAGCTGCTGCAAAGCCCCTCGGGGGAAGCTCAGAAGCTCCACCCCTTTGAAAGAGAAATTGATCCAACGTTCCGGGTTTGCTTGGGCCTCTAATCAGATTTCACATTAGTGTAGGCTTTTGGACAAAGTACTTGTTCCCATGCAACCAATGCGCTCCACACATCACCCTCAAGGTAGTGTTAAATAGCATTTATATATCCGAAGGAATGTGATGTCTCCATAAGCCATGTGGCTTTGTTTTGAAAAATAATTCTAGTAAAAGGAATACATATAAAGGTGGATTGCAGTTGGTGCAGCTGAGAGGAAAGGAATCCTCCGGCACCTGTAACCGTCTGCATTTAGCAGGAAGCAGGAGAACACAATGGCCACACTGATGGTCACAAGGCACAGGATGATCAGCCTCAGCATCGGAAAGTCACAGGCATGCTAGATCTCCTCTGCCCAGAAAGAGGTAGAGGAAACACATTGGAATCAAGACAGCTGAAAGGTGGAATGCTTCCCAGGCGAACAATCACTGCAGGCTCTGTGACCACTTTTTCTTTGGCATAGGATGAGGCACAGCATGAACAGGATAGGGGACCTGGGACGACCTGATGGATGTTGGCCAAGTATCACACCCACAAGATTTGAAGGAAGAGTAACAAAACAAAGTGCCACCATCGTTCCAAGAGGAATGGCTCTTGAAGCCTGGTAGTGAATGGCTGCAAAGTGGATGAAGGCAGTGCCGCACACCAGAGCAGGGATAGGGACTTTCTCAGTAAGCACCTGCATTATCCCTCACCTTTCTCCCTGTCTAATAGTTTGGCTGCCTCCAAAATGCCGTTCCACTGGAGATGTAGAAGAGTAGACAGATAGGGTGACAGTGAGTGACAATTTCTCTGAATGTAAATCTATCATCACAAAAATGACATAGACACTAGCTGAGGTGCCCAAGCAAGAGGAAAACATCACAGCGACGTGATGGCTCGCATACATCACCATGCACCTGCCTGCATCCACATTCAATGCCTCGGTCTCTACCCACATCACTAATTCCTTCCTCTTTATAGTACCAAGCATACTCTTTTCTTAAAGGTCTCATTAAAATCTCTGAAACTAAGAGCATCTTCTTGCTGAAGTTGAAAATGAATGAATGGATTGCTGAACAAAGGACACATCAAAAAATGTGTCAACTGGATCTTCAGGTTTTACATATGACTTTTGTAGTTTACTGAACATGACATCCATATTTTAGCACTCAGAAACAGTTTTCCTTTCTTTTATGAGTCAGATTAATGTCAACAATTCCATTTTCTAAGGGCATCACATTATCTTTAAATTTAATATCTGGATCACTAAATTCCAATTCAACTCCTTGAAGCATTTCTCTGAGAGCTTTATGCTAATGACTGATACATTTTTTGAGCCAACAAAGAATGAAAGGGAAAATACTTGAATATGTCTTGGCAATCATGGAAGGGCCCAATGCGATTCATCTATAAGACAATTTCCTCTTTATCTTGCTACTTGACTTTTTATTGTTGCCTGCATCTCAGGACTCTAGCCCTATCTGGGCAGGAAGGAGAGGAGAAAAGGCTGGAGAGGGCCACACAGTTGTGGCTGTTCCTTGGTGACATGCCCATCCTGCAGCATGATACAACCCAGTTCTCCCCAAGCCCATCCAGGACCTCTCAGCCAGGGGCACAGACTCTGCCCTGGGAGCTCAGAGATCCAGCAGCCCTGACTAGGAGGGAGCCTTGGTCAAGGCAGGGTGCACCCAAAAATAGATTTCAGGACCGAGAAACGTATTACTTTCCTATGCATATGGGCTCCAAGTCAAAAGATCCAAATCCTAAATCCACATGATTGGGACCTTCTCTGAGCTGGCTCTCCTCTTCTGTGAGTGGGGGCTGCACTGCATCCTGGGAAGAGCACATCCAGCCCACATCTACAGATGTGGGCGCTATGTACACCTTACCTGGAGTTGGCCCCAGGGATTTCTCCTCTAGTACAGCAGAGTCTACTTCCTTATGGAGCAGCCAGTTTGGCCACGGGTCACTGAGCAGCCCGCCTGGTGGGCATAGGATCAGCGTGATGGTAACAGGGGCTGAACGTTAAGGAGTCAGGCAAGGGTGGTGGGAGGAGCACACTTTAGTGGAGGAATCATCACAGCTCCTCGTGGAGCTGCGGAGACGATGGTGGGAAGAGCAGGTTGGGCTGCATGAGTGTGGGATATGCAGGAGCAGAGCTGGGGGTCCAGAGTGGATAGAGCGAGGCAGGGACCAGAGCCACAGGGCCTCGATCTCAGCTGAGAGGTGCCAGGTGCTTGAGAGTCGCCCTTGCTGCCCGAGGGTCCCTCAAGGAGAGCGTGGAGCGAGAGTGGCCTTCCCAGAGTGGAGTTCAGGCAAGGGCAACGCCTCGTCCCCTGCACCACCCTTAGCTGCTGCCTCCCTCTCCCAACAGGTGATGAGATTCTGGAGCTCAACGGTGAATCCATGGCCGGGCTCACACATCAGGGTGCTCTGCAGAAGTTCAAGGTGACTGTTTCTCATTCACACAAGGCCAAATCTGGGGTCTGCAGGGCCAGTGTGTCCCCCTCCCTGCAAATCCACAGGGTTCCTCATGTGGCCACCCAGCTGATGCCAACTGGAGGCACGGTGCTAATAACATTCCTTATTGAGTAAATAGTAATGAAATCAGGACTGCTGTTGAGAATATTTAGACCATTGAAGATTTACAGAGCTGGGCCAGGGAGATAGCTCAGTAGACTAAAGTGCCTGCTTAGGTAAGCTTAGGTAAGCGCAGGGACCACGGTTCGATCCCCAGAACCACATGCCATACCAGCCTGTCCCCCAAGACAGGCTGAGCCAGCCAGAGTCTGGGCATAGTGGTGCATGTATGTAATCCCAGTGCTAGGGAGGCTGAGGCAGGAGGATCACCATGAGCCTGAGATCCCTAGTGAGATCCTGTAACAACCAAATACATTGAAGAAATGATTTACAGAGCCATTTCAAGACACTCTAAGCTTTATACTAAGATATTTACAAATAGGCTTTGCATTTTTAAGACATTGCTGAAGGATATTTTTGAAACTAAATCTAGTTCAAGACTTTCTGGAATGCATATGTATATATGACATATAGTATATATGAAGTAGGTTATATGTATAGTATTCATGTGTGTATATATGTGCACTAGATGTAATATGTCCAGTAATACACACATGTGTGTGTGTGTCACACACACAGGGCTACCTTCCCCAGGAGGGATCGTCTTCTGTTCTTCACTGAGCCCTGCCCTGCCCGCTGCTGGCCTGGACATTGTTACACACCACCTCTCTTTCCTTTCAGCAAGCCAAAAAGGGGCTGCTCACGCTCACTGTCCGCACCCGCCTGACGGCTCCTCCTTCCCTGTGTGGGCCCCTGTCACCCCCGCTGTGCCGCTCCCTGAGCTCCAGCACCTGTGTTGCCAAGGAGAGCCGCAGCTCCTTCGCCATGGACAGCCCCACGCCTCCAGCCGGCACTGCCAAGCCCAATTACAGAGTCATGGTGGAGGTGTCCCTGAAGAAAGGTAGGGGTGAGGCTGTGTGGCTCTGCCATTCACTCTACCAGCCCAGTGTCAGGAGAGGCCAGCAGTGCGGTGCTGATTCACAGATGTTGGGGCTCTGATAAAGTGGTCACAACAAAACAAGGTAGGGGTAGCTCATGTGCAGCACCACACACACACACACACACACGCACACACGCACATTGGCTCAGGAGCTGGGGATCTGCCCTGGGTGAGTAGTGACCACTTGGTGGACATGCGGGGCTGGCCCACACTCTACAGTCCAATTCCCTTCTGACTGCCACAAGAGGTCCTCTGAGGTCTCTCCAACAGGTTTTTGGGCAGTTCAGGCTCTGACTGAAGTCTCCTGGGCTCTGCACAGAGTGGCTGAGAGCAGGATGAGGTGGGGGCTCCTTGGATGCATAGACGGTCTGGGTGGGGCAGAGGCCTAAGCTGGGGGTCCAGGGGAGAAAGAGGCTGTACCCCTGCATCCCTAGTCCCAGGCATGGCTCTTGCCTGATGCACATCTAAGGTCTCAGCCCGCCCTGTGCCCTGCTCCTGGCACTGTGCCTGGCACAGGGACTAGGGACACCCAGGCCTGTGTGGTCTGTGCAGGAATTTGGTGAGCTGGCAGGATGGTGGCAGGCGTGGCCTTGGAGGGCTGCTTCCTCTGATAATTGGCATCAGAAGTACCTGGGAGCAGGTTGGCTTGTTTAATTTAGAAATGCAGCTTCTCGGACTGTGTCCGGATGAGGCTCAGGTACCTACATCGTGTGCAAGGGCCCAGGCGATTCTGACATGCGTGAGGCCCCAGAACTGTAACCCTAATGCTGACCCCGTCAGAAAACTAGATGTGGGACAGGCCTTGATCTTTACTTGTTATCCACCGTCGCAGCCAAAATGCCCAGTCACAGAATGGGGGCATGGGGGCTCTGATGGTGGCCTGTGCTTCGCTCATGGGGCCACTGGGAGAACCAGATGGTAAGGAGAGGGCATCTACCAGGGAGCTTCAGGAATCACGCGCCTGGGCAACCCGAAGGGAAGGTCCTCCCGCACACAGAGGCCTCTCGCTGTTTCCTGGCTGTGTAAGTCAGCCAGCCCTGGGCCTGCTCCCCCACACTCTGGGGGCCCAGTGGCCCTAACACCTCCACATGGCACTTCGGGGGATAAACTTCACCCCCTGTTTGGCTTCACGTTGAGGCTCACCTGTGTGGCTCCTCGCCGCGACACCTCAAGCAATGCCAGACCCAGAGGTGGGGTGCGGCTTGGGGCGGGGCGCTTGTCTCCAAGACTGTGCCTCAGACTCACAGGGGCACACCTCGCCCTCATCAGTGTGACCCTGGGCCCCCCTGGTACCACAGCCTTCCTTGTTTTGGTAAATAACAAGCCAAAATCATGTTTTGAGTTATTTTGGTTTTTACTCATTAAATCTACAAGTCACCTGCAAAGCAGCTGCAGGCTCATTCTTTTCTGTCTTCACCGGCTGTGCCCCTCACAGGGCATTTACCTGCTCTGGGTCCTGATCTTTGTCCTTTCCCCTCATGCAGCCAGCGCGCCTTCCTGTACATAGGAACGCCAGGCCCTGCCTGCCTGTTTGCTGTCCACCCTTGATCCCGAGGTCTGCAGGATTTCACCCTTGAGACTCACACGCTTCCGTGCTTACGACCTGTGAGGGCCCTGTCACCCTGGCAAGCCTGCAGCCCACACACTGCTTCTCGCCCTCACTGTGGCTTCTGATGCTGGAATCTGCTCCTCCCAGCTCCTTGTTGCGCACAGTGTGGCCTAGATGCGACCCTCGGGGCATGGCAGGGCCGCCCTGCCACGCCCAGCTGTTCCTCATCACTTCTCTGTGTGCCACTTATCACACTCCAGTCCTACGCCCTCTGCCTTACTCTTTCTCCACTGGGACTCATGGCTTCTCTGACCCTCAGCACTGCACACTCGGGGCACACTCGGACGTGGGTGGGGTAGCGCGCGCCCCATCAGGAAGGGACACTGGCTGATGAAACAAGGGTGCTCACCGCACCCTGTCCTGCCTTCCAGAGGCTGGCGTGGGTCTGGGCATTGGCCTGTGCAGTGTCCCCTACTTCCAGTGCATCTCGGGAATCTTCGTCCACGCGCTCTCGCCAGGGTCTGTGGCACACCTGGATGGCCGGCTGAGGTACGTGCTCCTATCTGCTGATCTTCCTGGGACCTGAGAGGGACTGGGTAGGAGTGAGAGCTGTAGAATGACTCAGTGGCCAAGAGACTGGCTTCTCAGTGTCTGCCACCAGCACAGAGGCTGCCTACACCCCGGATTCAACTCCCAGTGCTCCCTGCCACCAAATAAGGAAAAAAGTGCAGCATCTCAGAGAAGTCCCGGCCCAGAGGTGCTAATTCAGACTCCTGGAATCGGTGCACAGGGCGGGTGGAGAGGTGTGAGAGACCAGAGGCTCGGAGAACTCAGTCCATGTAGGAAAGGCACAGCAAACTCATTTAACCCCAATTTCACTAACACAGAATTCACTGGGGTAGGAGCAGGGCTTTAAGTGAGGCTGCTTGTGAGGCCACTATGGAAAAACAGCTTCCTAAACAAAGCCCTGGTATAAATATGGTGTGTTTGTGTGTGTGTGTGTGTGTGTGTGTGTGTGTGTGTGTGTGTGTGTGTGGCATGAAGGTAGCTAGAGGTTATAGTCGCTTACTACCTGTCCCACTCAACAGCATGGGCAAGAGACAATTTTGGTGGAAAGGAAAAGACAGCTCCAAAGGAGACAGGGAGGCTTTGTCACCAATGCCCATCGCCTTGTTCTCTATGCAAGGGCTTTCTTCTCAAGGGAGAGAGACAGACCAGGAAGGTCCATCCCTGTCTCACTTCCTGGCCACTGTTGGCTCCCTCCTCCCTTTGTAGGAAACTAGACCCGAGGGTCAGCACCTGTGGATTCCATTCAGGAAACAGAGGTACTACTTCTGTACCTATTTGTCTGAAATGGAACCATGCCTGCACTCTCTGGAGATGATGGAGAAGGAGACCATCTCTAACAGAAAAATTCTAAGATTATATTATAATTTTTAGTATTGGAGGTTGAGCCCAGAGCCTTTTTACTTAGCTACATCCCAAGCTCCTTTTTTTACTTTTAGTTTTAGTTTTGAAAAACTCTTGCTAAGTTGTCCAAGCTGGGCTTAAACTTGGATCCTCCTGCCTCAGCCTCCCACATTCTAGGACTACAGGCATTCACCAATCATGGCCAGCTTAAAATCTTAAGTTTTAAAGATCTATTCTACATTCTCAGTTAAAAATACAATATTTTTAGTCACAGCAGTATATTTCTTTATACATAACTTCTAAGAGGCACAAATCTAAATTTTCTTTTCAAAAAAGTGATCTGATTTTTTACCAAAACATTTTAGCTCAGTGTAATTTATTGCAGTGCTTTGTAGTTCCTCCAACATTGGCTTGAGTTTTGCTAAATTGGAAGGGTCTCGTTCCATTTTTAAGAATCAATAATTATACACAGACAGCAGGTCTTGCTTCCTGGGTGTCTTGGCAGAACTGAATAAGAAGCAGGTTGGTTGGTTTAGGTAGATGACAACTAATATATTGGGCAGCTGTGCTGGAACTGACTTGGGACACAACCCTGGGTCAGGGCGATGCATGATTGCTTTATCTCTAAGACTCTCCAACATGGGTGTCCCTCCTAGGCCTGCAGTCAAGTAGGGATTCTTCAGGAAACACATACTTCTGGTGGCCTCTGGAGCCACAGAACAGTGGTGCTCAGTTATGTTAATAAAAATACAAATTGTCTTAGCATGAAGAGACCAGAGTGCCTTTCACATCCTGGTCTTGCTAATCACCAGCAGGGTCAATAGTCTGGAAACTGCAGCTGAGCGCCTATTGTTTTTTAAATACAGTTTTATTGAAACAAGGGTATGCGCATGTGTTAATGAACTGCCTGACTGCAGCTGTCATTCTACAACAACCAGGCTAACCAGCTATGACTCGGATGGAATGGCCTATAAAACCTAAACTGCTTATTCTTTTTTTTTTTTTTGAGACAGGGTCTCGCTGTGCAGTTCAGGCTGGCCTTGAGCTCACTTTTGTAGCCCAGGCTGGTTTCAAACTCACAGCAATCCTTCTGCCTCAGCCTCCCAAGTGCTGAGATTACAGGTGTGCCCCACCATGCCCGGCTTATTCTTTAAAGAAAGCATCAATCTCTAAGTTGGGCTGTGTCAGAGAAAGAATTTCATCTTTTGCCTCAGCTTCCTAGTCCCTTATAGGGCAAGGGTTTGGACTGTACAAATCATCCCTGTCTAGGTCCAACCCTCTTCTCTCTATGTCATTCCTCTTTCCGCTTAGGCTGCTGTGTTGGTTTTCCATTATGATAACCAATATCTGAGATAGTTAACTTACAAGAGAAAAGGTTTAGCTTGGCTCCTGGTTTTGGAGGTTGTGGTCTATGGCTGTTTGTAGCTGTTGCTTTTGGGGGGCTAGTGGGCAGCAGACCCTACCTGAGGCTGAGATTGGGCATTAGCACTTATCTTGCCATAGGCATTGCCAGTGACCCCTGAGCCACCTGAAAGCTAAGATGAAATCCATCTTCTGCTCTCCTTGTTTCTTTTTGAAAGAATACAGTTGCTCTCCAACACAGCTATTTCTTCTTCCTAGGGCCCTATCCAATCTTTTTGCCATTCTGCTTAGGAGATGAGAGGACATCATGGGGTGCATCATGGCTAACTAATTGGTTAATCAGTTAGACCCAGGTTAGCTCTGTAACTCAAGCCCTTCATCTTGGTTGGGTGAACTTAGGTAGGAAAGGGAGGAGGAAAGTTACCCAAGACTTGGTTGTAACCATGAAATGCAGGAGGTGGGGGCAGAAACTGCTTAGTGGGCCCTCCACGGGTTCTGGTCAGGTCTCTAGAGAGACTTAGTTGGTAATGTGGATTTTAGCTCTCATCCACGGCTTGGCCAGGGAAACAGGTAGGTGTCCTCCCAGATGCCACAATCACCAGCTGTCTGATAACTTCCGTTTGGTACTTTGCAGGTGTGGTGATGAGATTGTGGAAATCAATGACTCCCCTGTTCACTGCATGACACTCAATGATGTCTACGGGATCCTGAGTCACTGCAGTCCCGGTCCAGTCCCCATCATTGTCAGCCGGCATCCAGACCCCCAGGTAACATCCAGACCCCCTGGCTCACTCCTTTGTTACCCAGTTGGAGTGTTGGAGCAAGAAATGGGTGGAAATGGAGCACTGCTGGCTAGGGCTAGGTCAGAGTCACCAAGATCCCATTCCAACTTTCTGTGGTAACAAATACCTGCAGCAGAGGTCTATCAATGCCCCCTTAGGCAACACAAGCACTTGGCCTCAGTCTGGGAAGCTCTTGCGGCTGAGCTTCAGACTCTGAGGCCAGGAAGGTCGAGACCCAGGCTCTCAAACTGTGGAGTTAAGAGTTTCATTCATTCTTCTGTGTAACTGGTGGGCACTGCTAGGAGGATGTGTGGGGCAAGGAGCACAGCACACAGAGACGAGGAAGTCGTAGTGTCAGTGCTGCAGCAGCAGCTCACAGCTTCACCAAGGAGACTGACATAGCAAGGCACACAATCAGAAGCTGTAAGAACTCAGGGAATATGGCAGAGGAAGGGTTTCTAAAATAAGAAATACCAAAGGTTACTTTTCTGCAGAGAATTCGAGGGAGATCCTTGCAGGTGGTAAAAACACAAAGGTCAAAGTTAGAGTCAGGAAGGGGCCTGTTGGCAGGGCTGCTGGGGGTGCCAGGGAGGGTTGACTGGGGACTGATGTTGTCTGGGAAGGCACTGAGGCTGCACTGAAAAGGCATTTACACAAATTGCTAGTCTGTGTTTTGCTCTGTGTACTGAGAAGCTGCAGGGCCTTTAGCTACAGATGGGCAGTGTTCAGACTTTGTTCTTCAGCCTGTGAGTGTTCTGTAGAGGGCAGGGTGGAGTGGGCAGGATGTGGATGTGCAGAGGAAGGAAACAGATGGCGGGGCCTGAGCCAAGTAGCAGATGTGGGAGAGTTAGAGAAGAAGAGGCAAAAGAGGCTGCCCTGGGACAAAACCAAGAGTGGCTGCTGGCTGGTTAGCTGTCGGTTAGGAGAGAGGGAGCAGCCTGGGATGCTTCAAGAGTTCTGAGACTGATAGGGTGGTGGCGGCTCTTCTGTCAGCGTGGGACAATGCAAGGATGGTGTCCAGATGGAAGAGGCAGATGAATTTAGGGCTGGGGATGGCTGCGAGATCCAGGTTGAAGCTGGATGTGAGAGCCTCAGCACGGGTGAGAGACTGCTTAGGGAGTTGGTGGCAGTCACCTCTGTTGTGTGCTTAATCCTTCCCTGGGGGTGCCAGGTATGTTTGCCAGACATGTGGCCCTCTCCCTGTACATAGTCATCCTACAACTCTCTGAAGCTGGCGAGCTTTTCCCTCTTTGATTCACAGAAGAGGAAACTGAGGTTCAGGGAGAAAAAAGAACTAGCACAGTGTCTGGCTAGGAAGGGCAGGAGCTAGGATTTAAACCCAGCAAAGGCTGTGCTCTTTGCTGAATATCTCCAAGAAGACAGCATACACAGTAGTATAATGGGGATGCCCAACTTCTCCAGTGAGGCCACAGCAGATTCACATGTAGCCATTGTGCATGGAAGCCAAACACGGCAGTTAAACCTAAGGTAAGCAAGCGCTGGCCTCCATCTCTGGGAAGTAGAAGAAGATGGCTCCCCAGTGCCGCCTGCTGCCTGAGGACTGGTGAAAGCCACTGTCAGGGATCAGGGGGCAAACTCTAACACAGCACCCAGTAGGCAGGAGGCTGGAGCCTTGAGCAGAGTTGCTTTTGTTGACAGAATTCAGAGTTCCTCTGGAAGATAACGGCACTACCAATGCCTAGTGCATTTCTGGAAAAGGAATATTTCAGCTATGGGCAATGTGGGAGGAAAGAGCCCAGCGTCCAGAACCAGGCACAACCTGACATATGATGGCCATTGTTGTGGGATAGGCTGAGGCCAGGGGTATAGCTCAGTGGTACAAGCACCTGCCTGGCAAATACAAGGTCCTGAGTTGGATTCCCAGGCCCCAAAAGCCACAAGATTGACATGAGACATTGGTTGATTTTCTAGGTCTCAGAACGGCAACTTAAAGAAGCTGTAGCTCAGGCTGCAGAGAATATCAGGTTTGGAAAGGAGAGACACCAGTGGAGTTTGGAAGGTAAAGACTCTGGGAGAGGTGACTGGATTGTGGGGTGCCATACTGATGGGTGGATCAACCCAATGCCAGCCAGAGTTGCTCATGCTCTCAGGAAGTGGCCCTGCTAGAAGAGGGGCTTTTGGAAGGTGTGGTTCGTGCTGTCACTCTTGCCCTATGCACTGCCCCCAGACACCATGAAGGGGACAGCTTTGCCTAATCTCACCCTCTGCCACGATGCTTCTGCCTTTGGTGTGCTCTGGAGCCTCTATAGCCATACCTCGTCTGTGTTGCTAATGTCAGATGGCTTGTCCCAGAGACAGTAAAGTTTACCTACCCATATGGGAAATAGTGAACTTTGACCTCAAATGTCTTTGCCTTCTTAGAAGACTCAGGTTTTAGCTATTGAATCTTTCTCTGCCTCATAAATATGTGAGATTAGTTATCACAGACTGTCTAGATACATAGACAAGAATTAGGACTCTGAAGCTGACGTTGGTGCACATTTTTGCTTGGGTTAGAATTGTTTTAAATGTGGCAGCCACTCTCTGGTACCCAATGGTGCCCACGACGGCCTTTATCATCTACCAATTTTCTTTCACGCACATTGCCCCATGCACATTTGAAGTTGTGAACTTTAGTTATAAAAGTAAAACCTTGGGAAGTGATAATATCCAACATACATTGAGTTTTTATAATGCCAGACTGCCAGTTCAAGCACTAAATCATCATTGAATTCACTAAATCATCACATCTAATGTTCAAATCCATTTGATAAGAAAAAGTGAGGCCCTGAGAGGAAGCTTTACCCCAAATCACACTTGCAGAGTACAGAGGACCCAGGACAGGGAGGGTACAGAGAACCTGGCCAGCTGGTGGGTCGGCCCATCTGCTGGGCCTAAGCCAAGTAATCCTGGGACAGCTATACACTAGAACAATGAGTGGCCCTTTATGCTGACGTTTACAAGGATGTGGAAAAGATGCAAAAACATTAAGAGAAAAGGGAGGAGCACAGATTTCATCTCAACTGTGTGCTCCTACTTCAGCCCACCCAGCCTGCATACATGCTCAGGAAAGTCAGCAGAGAGTCACCAGAATGTCAACAGCAGTCATCTCTGGATAATCAGGCCCAAGGATGTAAACTTTCATGGCTCCTTTCTATGGCTGTGCTTTATCAGACAACGATCTATTATTTTATGAGCAGGAAAAGGCCAAAGAAAACTTTTTCTTCCAAGTGCTTTGAACCTAGGTTGACCTTGTTTCTCTCCGGATAATCACAAAGGGAGCTGGAGTCCAGGCCTTGTGGCTCCCAGGAAAGGGCACTGGGGCAGGAGAGAGGGTGTCTCTGGGATGTGTGGAGGCCTGTAGGAGGATGCTGTTGTGGGGCAGGGAACCAGGAGGAAGAGCTGGAATGGGGGGCAGAGGGAGAGAGCGGGTGGGCCCTTGCTTCACTTTCAGCTGGCAAGAGTGAAGCAAGTCCTCTTCTACCTGTCCTCACTTCTTTGCTCTTGTCCTACCGGCTCAGTTTCCATGACACTGAACATGGAGAAGGTCCAACAAACCTGGAGTTAGTGACTTCCTCTTTCTGGTACAGAAGTGAAGCATTGTGGGTTATGTTTCCCCCTCAGAAAGCTGACCTGGCAATGGAGTTTAGCAGCCTTCAGGTTTCCTAAAGCACTATGGGAAGGAGAAGAGGAAGGAGGGGGTGGGGATGACGCAGAACTCAGCCAGCCTCTGAGCTCTGCAGCTGAAGCAGCCTGCTGAAGCTGCCAGTGTGGGCAGGAGTGGCTGGATCTTCACACAGCCTGCACCACCACGAGGATAAGGCTGCCCCTCACAAGTAGCACTTCACAGCTGAGGCGTCCCTGGAGGCGTCAACCACTGGAAGCCATCTGCTGTCAGTCTCCTGACTGCTGGGGCACCAAGGCCTTCCTTATTGAGGGACCTGACTAGGACATCTGTGCACCCATGGCATACAATTCAGATGGTTTTCCCAACTCCCACACCATACCACTCTGTGTGTCCAAACCCAGGGTGGCCTGGGCTGGGCACAGTGGGCCAAGTCTGTTAAGCACTGCCCCATAGCTCAGCGATCAGGGTCCTGTTTCCTTGCAGGCGTCAAGAGGCTGGAGAGCAGCTGGCATGGGCGGCCCACCATGGAGAAGGAGTGGGAGAAGACCTCAGCCCCTACACTCCGCAGGGCACAGAGAGCCATGGTCCGCTCCAGCAGCGACAGCAGCTACATGTCGGGGTCCCCAGGGGGTAGTCCCTGCAGCGGCAGCACTGAGCAGCAGCCCTCCTGTCCTGAGGGCCGCACACACAGCCCAGGCCCAGCTGCAGGACTGCCCCAGGGGAGCCCCATCCTGCCCAGTGCCCCGGATGGCCACTCTCCACTGAGGCTGAAGAAGTCCTTCGAGATCCTAGTGAGAAAGCCCACATCCTCCAAGCCTAAGCCTCCACCTCGAAAATACTTCAAAAGTGACAGTGAGCCCCCAAAGAGTCTGGAAGACAGGGACAACTCCTCAGGCCCTCCTGGGCACGGCTCGCCCACCTGTCTCCAGGTAAGAGTGCCTGCCCTCCTGGACCACATGTAACTGTTCCTGAGCATGAGTGGGAGTGGGGTAGGGGCAGGGCCAAGGTTTCCCCATCATGGCAGAGGCTGATGCCCAGGGCTTCAGGAAAGACTCAGTGGGAAGGCAGGCCGGAGCTGGGCAGAGGCAGCATGGAAGCCCTGCTTGTGCACAGTGGCCTCTGGCTTCCTGTCTTCCCCAGCAAGAATCTGAGGTTCTGTTTTCAGGATCACTATCAGACTCGTGGGACTAGAAGCACAGCAGAGGTCCTGTAGGGCCCCTGTGGTGGGGATAGGTGCACTCTGCACAGCACTGTAAGGTGCAGAATAGTCACCTCGTAGGTCAGGATCTAGGTACCCTCTTTCTTAAGAAAACCCTTGTTGTGAGAAATTGGCCCCTACTTCTCCTTAGTTAAGGGTTTGGGGGAACTAGTGTCCCTAACCCAAGGCTCCTTGTGGCCATGACATGAAATGCCTGGTGCTCTGGGCTGCAGTGTGTACTGCCGTGCCAGTCCTTCTGTCGGGCTCCTCACAGGAGGCAGGCAGACTGGTGAGTGGCTGCTGGGACATGGGGGCTTTCTGTTCCAAGTCCATCCGGGTACCCTGACTCAGGTGAGCCTGATGGAAGTCTGAGGTGTGGTCCAGGCACACACGCAGAACTGAGGAGTTGTCCACATTCTTGCCCTGGGTCTCCTGGCCACTGTTCCACCATGTGGGTAGACAGAGTCTTCTGGAGGTCCCGTTGGACAGGCTGCACTGAGGGTCGATGGGAGCAGAGGCTATGAAATCCCAAGTGATGGGAACAAGACATCTGGGTGAGGGTGCCACTTGTGAAGGGGACACACAGAGGGAGCAGAAAGCCAAGGTACAGGCACAATGCAGCTGGAGATCCCTGGGTGGATGTCAGGAGCACCTGTCTCTCCTCCCCTCACCAAGCACCTCATTTTCCTTGGGGCTCAGACCTGAGTTCAAAGGGCAGCTCTGAAATGGGCCCTGCCCATCAAGAAGCCAGACTTCTACTTTTCCCTTCCAGAACCTACAGGGAGGAAAGGAGCTGTCCCTGGGTGGGGATGTGGGCCATCTGGCCAGGTGGGGTCAGAACAGGGCAGAGACTGTCCCCAAGTAAGCTGGTAGTAGGAGGAAGTGAACATTGCAGAGAAGGCCAGGCAGAGCAGCTGTTCCTGGGAGCCACTCGTTCCTCCTTCCTGTCTTCCACCTGTGGCACCATCCCCAGGGCCCTGGTAGCACAGAGACCCTTCCTTTTCTCTTCACTGTCCTGTGTGACCCACATAGCCAGCTCCTGTAGTCTGTCTAACAAAGCCCATGCCACACAAATATGTGAACCGGGTGCTGGAGGCTTGAAGAAAGGGTTACAGTACACAGGGAATGGGAAGCAATCTGCTGGATGTGATTGCTGAAACGTCCTTGGCCCCTCGGAGGATGTCACCCTCTGTGCCCACCGAGCAGCCTCCTGTCCTCTCCCTTACCTCTTCCTTCCGATTCCCCCTTTCCCACCACCCCTTGATCCTCTGAAATCTCCCCAGTGTCCTGGGAGCTTTCCTGAGTGGCCATAGATGGGCCCTGAATCTGTCCACCCACTGCGACTCAAGGGGACCTCACCTCTGTTACAGGGTAATTCGTTTAGAAATGGCTGGCCAATCAAAAGAATTCCAGGTTCAGACTGGCCAGATAGCTTAGCAGACTAGAGCCTGGTTAAACAGAGGCAGAGTGCTTTGGTTGAGTTTCGATGCCCATCGTGCTGTGTAGGCCCTGCCCCCAGGGGCTCGCTGAGACAGGGATTGAGGCTGGGCTTGGTGACATGCGCCTGTAATCTCAGCTCTTGGGAGGCTGAAAACAGGAGGATCACTACAAGTTTGACATTGTAGTGAGACCCTATAGACCCTGTGCTAAATACACTGAAAAAAAAAAAAAAAAAAAAAAAAAAAAAAAAAAAAAAAAAAAAGTATTCCAGGTTCTTCTGGCCTCGAAGAATTGGATGAGACAAGCTAATAATGGCACCACAAGTTTATCTAAAAAGTGCAGGGGAAACAGCTATGACAGAAATCAGCTCTGCAGAGTGAGGTTGGGCCTAATAAAGAAATGAAGAGGATAAAAGCTAAAATGAACGTACACGCCGCATCGGAGAGATACTGTGGTGCTGGCTACTGTGCATGCCCGCACACGGTATCGACTTTCATGGTGGCCAGGCCTTCTATGCCGTCCGAATCTCACCGAGGAGTCCTACATCCGGGTCCCCAGGTTGCCCTGGCATCCTGTGACTGACAGGTCCTCCACTTCCCCAGCCAGCTTTGCTGTGCTCTGTCTCTTACAACACTTCACGACCAAAATGACTTGGGGAATATTTTCCTCAATTGAACAATTCTCTCCTTTTAGAAAATCAGTGCCCACGATCACTTGCATTTTAAAAACAACATGACCCCTCCCTTTTGTGCTTAACTGCTTCTTCAACGCTTTCCCTTTTCCCCACTTTTCTCCCTCACCCACCAAGCACGGGGCCAGGAAACACTCGCCAGAGAAGCACTTGCGTAAAACTAAACTTACATCATGTGCTATTTTTAAAAACCTGGCACGGAGAGGATGCCTCATTGGATGTGCCCACCAGGAGTCCGAGTGCACGTGTGTCTGTGGTAGGACTAACGGCAGCAGCTCTGGCGAGCGTGGCTGACGTCAGACACATCTGCTTAGCCCAGTGCCGGCAACCTGTGGGTATGGACAGATGCTGCCTTACACACTTTCCCGCTGGGTGAAGTTATATTTGTGGTGTGTTGAGAGTCTGGCTGACCCTCAGGATAAGAGTTTAAGCATCGAATACCGTAGACGAGCTTTGCCTTTTGCCTTTTCAGAGGATGAGTTCAAGAAGCCCAAAGATTCCTCCAGCTTGGCTGAACCCAGCATCTCCCAAATGTGCTCCTAAAGCTCACTGCTGTGATAGGGAACTTGAGACATGACAGTGACTTGTGCATGCTTCTTGGACTGCCACAAACTTCCCTTTTTGAAGGACGTTTGTTGTCCCTGTGAATGTTATGCTTCAGACCATGGGCGTCTGCCATCTCTTTTTAGTCATGAAGGAGGCGTGTGGCTCTCCTTCTCTCCCACCTGTTGGCAAGGAAGGCTGCAGCCTGCAGCCCAACCACGTGCCTGGCCCTGCGTGGCTCTGGAACTGCCAGAACGGGGAGCCCCAGATCAGCCCAGGGCAGCTCCTTCTGCAGATGACCAGACATCCAGGTGCCCACCTCAGGGTGCCTCCTTGTCTTTTCTGGGCTGCTCTCCTGCTTGGGAGGCTGTTCCCAGGAAAACTTTCCTTCTGACTTTGCCTGAGAAATTCTTCTGTAAGAACAGACAGAAAGCACTTCTGCGGTGGAGCTGGGGCCCAGAACTGGTGTTCTAGGCCCCACACTCACACCAGGTGACCAGCCAAAGTTCTGCCTACTTTCCTGGTGCCTGGTCTGGCTCCTCTTAAGCTATCTGAGGAAGGGTCTGAGGCTGCACCCCACCCTGTGGGAAAACAATTCCACGGCGAGGGATGGCAGCCCAGGTGTACAGAGGGGAGCCTAGCATGGGCTCTAGGGACTTCATGCATTGCAACCTGCTTACGAAGGGTCTGATCCTGAAAGACGGAGAAGAAAGCAATCAACAGATGTGTCCCTGAGTGTTCCAACTTTAAAGAGTCAAACCTATCAAGGATACTTGAGGACATGTCCTCTGCCATCTGACTCCCTGGGGGTGTTGCTCGCTGCCATGTGCTTAGACATAAAGAAACACTAGTGCTTCCAGCCTGAACCTCTTGTCCTTACTACAGAGAGCTAGGATCTCCTATAGATGTTAGGCTTCTGGAAGTCGAGTGACATGTCAGGTGCCTGGGAGGTGCTCTGGCCATGCGGCGGAGGGAAGGACCTCTCCACATTGCTGCTAGTGCCCTTTCCATTGACCATGGCTTCATAGCTGCTCTCCAGCCTCATCAAAGCACGCCTTGCCTTCTCACAGCTGGAGGCTACCGTTTTGACACAGTCTTGCTTCCTGTTTACACCACAGGAAGGCAGCGAGCTACTGCCACTGCCACCGGAAGACACCACGGGGAGAGCCCCTTGCACTGTTACTGTCTGCCCAGGACCCGGAGTCAGTCCGCAGGTCTCGTCCTCCTCAGAGGGTGAGCCGGGGAGGAGAGCCAGCCCAGGTGAGCATGAACAGAGGTCTTCCTGAAGGGAGGGCCAGCGGAGAGAGCTCTGGTGAGAGAGGGAGAGTTTGTACTACCCTGGCCTGGCTGGTATGTGGGGGTGGGGAGCCGGAGCCTCCTGGCTGAACTGTGATTATTGGTGTTGTGGGGGAATGTGGAACAATAGAGGCCAATCTAGGTGAGACTGAACCATGGGAAGAGATCAAAGATTCAGGGCCCCGGGGTGGCCCTTGCCAGGTGCCAGCCATGTACAGTGCTTACAAGTCAGAACGCAGAGTAGGGAAAACATAAGTGGGATTTTGTTGGTGGTCACCTCTTCCAAGGGGTGGGCAGCAAGGGTGTGTCCATAAAATTCACCTGACAGTTCTAAGACATGACTCGAGTACCTTGAGCCCTGGCTACAGGATTATGAGGCCAGCAATCCTGTATCTATGCATCACTCTCTAAGATTCTGTGTAGCTCATCTTTAAAGCCTTCACTCGTTCACTGACAAGGCGTAGATCACTCAGAATTCCAACATATGCTTTTACTTCAGTTACTTACATGAAATGCTGGATTCAGGAGGCTCTGGGCATGGTTCTGGGAGAGAGTGAGGCAGATCAGACCCTGTAATGAGGAGATACCCACTTTGGCAAAGAAATGACTATGTATGATATAAGCCTCAGCCTCTTTGAGAAGCACTACAGGGAATCTCATGAGAACTCCCAGAGAGCTAAGGGACATCAGGAACGGACAGATTCAGCACATGTCGCCAAGTAGGCACTTGCCACTTGCTTCCCTTAGTTATTCCAATTGAGGAACAGCCAAGGAACATCTTGGTCCCACCCGGCTTGCAAGCAGTTTGCTTGTGGGAGCTTTGCCCTGGATTCTCAGCACAGTGGCCCCTTACGACTGAGTAGTTTATCAGTGCAGAAGCAGGCAGAGGTGGCTGGACTCACTGGTCGAAGGCTTAGCCTCCAGTGCCCACCCAGGGCTTTGGCGCCCACGAAGCTTCACTCTGTATCATATAGGGTGGGCACTGTTTGCTTCTTTGACATTGAGACAGGACAGGAGTGACCAGAGCTCTTAACCTAAGTTGTATCCCAGCATCACACAGCACTGACCCCAGCACACAGTCAGAGTGACATGCTCTTACCCAGGCAAAAGCTGAGCATGGCAGGACCACACAGCTACCTGGGGTAGACCTCAGCTACCTCTAGAAAAGAGCCTAGGGCAGAGTCTTCCTCTACCCCTGCCGACCAGATGTCAGGGCAGCACTGGCTTCCGAGAAAGATGGTGTTGTGCTGTCCCTAGGGTGAAGGGCAAGAAGCCTGAGGTCTCAGCCCCCTGGGCTCGCTGCATCTCGGTCTTGTCTCACCTGTACCTAGGGGTGGACCCTCAAATTCAGTGCATAGTCATGGTTGAGGATCAGTGTCACTGAGTTTTCTTGACCTGTCACTTTTCCAGCTCTTCAGGTGGACAAAACCCACTCTGTAGAGCAAGCTGACCTGTGACCTGAATGCAGGCAATCTAGCAAGCAAAGGCAGGCACGCAGGCAGGCAGACAGGCAGGCAGGCAGGCAGGCAGGCAGGCAGGAGCCTCTGCCCAGGAGGAAGAGCAGAGATCTGGGTGGGCTAGAATGCCCTCTACAGGCAGGTGTGGTCACCTTGCCTCACAAGGACATGGCAGTCCAAATATGGTGGCCTTCTGAGAACTCTGGTGTAAAGGTTTAAAAATTTATATCTCAGATGAGCTATGTGGGAGTTTGTTTCAGGCATGAGTGGGCAGTCAGTGGATGTGGGGTCTTCTCCTGCCTCTGCATCAGCCTTCCTATCCTTATTAAGTGCTGAGATCCTCCAGTGTACAGTGCCTCCGGTTGGACCAGAAGTTTCCTAGAAACACTTTATATTGGAGCACCCCTCCGCATCTCCTGTCCTGGAGGTGCCCTTCAGTCAGACTCCACCAGGCCATGCCCATCTGGGTGTCTCCCATTCTGCTCATCTCCTCTTCCAGAGTCCTTGCTGTTGAGCTTTGAAACTAGAATTTAGGAAGGCAAGTTGTCATGAGGTGTGATGCCCAGGCTTTGTTTCTGCTCCCCAGTGACACCAGGGTCCCCCATCAAACCCCGGCTGCTGAAAAGGCAGCCTCGGATGAACTGTAGCTTTGACAGCACCCCTGAAGACCCTTGGGTTAGAATTTCTGACTGTATCAAAAGCCTATTCAGCCCCATCATGAGTGACAGCCATGGCCACATGCCACTGCAGCCCAGCGTCAGCCTGGGTGAAGATGGCACGCGGAGTCTCTCTGACGGGACCCCGGCCAGGCTGGACACTGCCAATGGTGCACCCAGAGTTTATAAGTCGACAGACAGCAGCACTGTGAAGAAGGGACCCCCAGTGGCCCCCAAGCCAGCTTGGTTTCGTCAGAGCTTGAAAGGCCTAAGAACTCGTGCTGCAGACCTGAGAGGGCTTCCTGACTCAGCCTCATCTACTCAACCCGTGCCTGCTTCCCGCGAGTCTCCTGGGCCACTGCCCCGGGCCACTTCCTCCATCAAGCAGAGAATCAGCTCCTTTGAAACTTTTGGCTCCTCCCAGGGGCCTGATAGAAGTGTCCAGAGACTGAGCCTTCAGTCCTCTTCCAGGGAGGCCCCTAAGCCTCCTGGGAAGCAAGAGGGAGGCCAGGCTTCTGGACTGCTGGTGCAAGGGGCTCCGACCTCTGCCGAGCACAGGCAGCCAGTCCAGGAGCCAATGTCTCCAAGTTTCCTTGCAGCCTCAGAGGCTGGCACCAGAAGTGTGGTCATGTCCCTGCCCACAGGGCAGCAGCCTGCTCTGAAAACTGTCTCCACGGCCCCTGACCCTCTCATGGGACTGCTGGGTACGCAGAGGGAGGACACCCGAGGTCCCATCCTCAAGATGCCCAGCCAGCGAGCACGAAGCTTCCCCCTGACCCGGACCCAGTCCTGCGAGGCAAGGCTGCTGGATGAGAAGACCAGCAAGCTCTACTCCATCAGCAGCCATGTGTCCTCAGCTGTCATGAAGTCCCTGCTGTGCCTCCCCTCTTCTATTTCCTGCAGCCAACCAGCCTGCAACCCCAAGGAAGCAGCTGCTCCAAAGCCACTTCTTGGTGAAGACTCTGCCACTGGCAGCTCCGACTCTGCAGCCGTGGACACCGGGTTCTCCCTCAAGTGAGTGTCCGCCAGGCTTCTGCCATGCTTACTTCTTGATTTGCTTTGACAGTTTCCCTTCTTTTCTAGTTCTTCATATCACTTCAAAATTTTCTCAGATATACTAGCCAGAAAGTTGCTCCTCATCTCTTTCTGCATGTGTGTGCACACTTACATGTGCACAAGTGTGTGCCACATCTCTGCCTTCCAAATTGAGGAGATATTTCTATCCTACACACATCAGGAGGGCTGGCAAGCAGGGACACAGAACTGCCCTCTGACAAGTTTTCCAGAGGTTTCCACAGTGGGAGAGCAGGACATCTAGGTTCTACTCCTGGCTTAGGTACTGACTTGCTGACCTCGCTCAAGTTCCTTCCAGGCTCAGCCTCTGTTTCCCTTCTGGCTGAAGTGCTTTGTGGTTCCTGTTGCAGAGCTGGGCTTTGCTCTGGACTCAGTGTGTCTCCTGGTCTGATATATTTGTTTATTATTCTGGTACTGTTAAGAAATAGATTTGCTGTATCAAATAACAGAAAGGCCATGCCTGGAATTTAGCAGTATTATGCCATAAATAGTAGCTCTTATTAATACCGCCATTCATACTCCCCACGAAGTCTTTCAGAGCTGAGAGAATACACAGAAGGTCTCTCTGAGCCCAGGGAAGCCGAGGATGGGGACCACAGCTCCTCTCAGTCTGGCCAGTCAGTCATCTCCCTGCTGAGTACAGAGGAGCTGGAGAAACTCATCGAGGAAGTGAGAGTTCTGGATGAAGCGACCTTGAAGGTAGAGTCCTTTGTATGTGTGTAGAGTGACAGGGCCACTGTGGGCTGGCTCCGTGGTCACCACAGGTTTCAGAAGAGCTCAAGGGAGAGAAACCCAAGAAGCCCCAGACCTGGGGCTCTATGAGGCAGCTGCCCAGGCTGTCCACACACCTGGGTCCTCTGTGCCACAGGGGGCACTTTCTGCTTGAACGGAACTTTTCTGCATAGGGAGTCCATCCAACGCACCAATTTCTTGTATCTTTTTGTCCATTTTTAAGTGAGAAGGGTGAGGCTGAAGTTCTCAGCACCCAGGTGCTTTACCTCCAAGTTCAAGTTCAATGCTGTCCCCTATCCCGGGGCTGCCTGGCAGCACACTGCCAATGGTCAGCATGTGGCCTGCAAGAGCTGCACTAATATTATTTTGTTTAGTGAAATTCTCTATAATTTCTAATTTTTTATTGCTATTTTGTATTCTCTTTAAAATTTTTTTAAAAATTGTACTATCACTGTAAACTGAAAAATATATCATTTTTATCCATTAAAAAAAAAAAAGAGCTCTCACCTTGAGCTTTCGCTACTTCCACCACAAACTTCCAAGTGCCCCATAATCTGCCCACATCCTCCTGAAGCCCCACTTCCCGCATGCTTGCTGAGTACAGTGTGAAGATGTGTGGGCAGAAGGTGTGGGCAGACGTGGCAGGCAGAGCTAGGGTGGCAGGTTCCACACGCAGCTCCTGTGCATGAAGGAGTGGCACAGACTGGGGTCAAAAGACAAGGAGAGCTTCTTTTCTACACAACAAGGTGTGAGAGCTACACAGTGCTGCCTTGGCTCATGAACTTAATTTGTTCCACGGTTCTGGAAAAGGTGCCACATTTGTGTTTGTGTAGAAGGATGGCCGTGGTAGAATTCGTGGCGTGAGGTAGTTAGCAAACAAAATCAAAATTTTGCCACACGTTTTTGTTTGAGAGCCCAGCTGTCTGCAATCAGTAGCTTTCATGAGCCAAGGTACCATGGTAGTTCCAAGGCCCAAGGTGTAGTTACATCTGATGGCCACGAGATGCCCAGCCATTTGTCTCCTTTATCACCCGTATGGAGACCATGGTTCTCTGAAGCCTAACTCAGTACATGAAATAAGGGAGGGCAAAGTGTATGACACATGTTACCTGTGGTGCCCAGCACGCTGGGGTTGGCTGTCTCTTCTTCCACTGGACTTTCTGAGTTCTGGGTAGAGGACTTGGGAGCCAAAGGTGTGACCTGGGCCAGCAGGTACCAGCAACATGGGTAATTTCTGGGTCCCAACTCAGAGGAACACAGAGCCAGTCGCACATGAATTCTGATAGAACTTCATCCCTAGTAGCCAGGTGAAAAACTGGCAGCCTAGGGCTTGTGCATCCCACAGGCATTTTAAAAAAAAATGTATTTAGTACAGGGTCTACAGGGTCTCACTACGTACATTAGACTCATAGGGGTCCTCCTGTTTTCAGTCTCCCCAGCACAGTGGTTATAGGTATGCACCACCATGCCCAGACTCAGTGTCTATCTCAGCATGCCCAAGGGTGAGGCCAGCACAGCATATGGCGCTGAGGACTGAACCCTGGTCCCTGAGCTCACCTAAGCAGATGCATAGTCTTGCTGAGCTATCTCACTGGCCCTTACGCAGGCATATTGTTTTGAGCTCTCTTGTAACTGTGAATTACTGAATCCCACATTATAAAACCTAAGCCAAAACCTGGGCTTCAGGCTTTTTTCCTTAAAGGGATGCTCTGGTAGCCTGGGTGTCCATCTTCCAGCAGCCGCTGACCCTTCTGACAGATGTGTCTTTTGCTCTGCAGCTCCCACTACTCACAGCCGCTCAATCTCCTCCACTTATGGGCTCACCTGGAGGAGCTGTGGCGTGAGCCCAGCTACAGGCTGGAGCAGGAATCTCCGCTTTGCATGTGGGGAGGGTTGTACTGAGCACACACCCAGCATGGGAAGTGCTGTGTATGCCTGCATGTGTGTGCATGTGCGCATACATGTGTATGTGAGCCAGGCCCTCTCACTGCTGCTGCTGTGCCCATAAAAGAGAAGAAGTAGTCAGCTCCTGCACACGGCACTGACTCCTGGGCTTTGTGACCTGACATCCTATAGTGTGCCCAGTCTTGTGGTGAGGTGGCCGAGCTGTGGTGTCCAGCACACAGGGCCTCTGGCTGACGTGAGGACACCTGGCCCAGTCCATGTGAATGTGGGTGAGCAAGAGAGGAGCAGAACCATTTTTTTTGTGTGTGGTTGCTTCCATCTGAGCTTCTTGTCACACCTGAAAGTACAATTCTCCCTTCACAGACGATGAAACTGAAACTAGAGCTGTGGAGGCGGCAGGGGTTGGAGCCTGGCCCGTCTGGCCTGCCTAGGGGGGCTGGTGATTGGCAAGCAGATCAGTCTGATGCTCAAGCAGTCATTTAATGGCTGGTGCTGCCTATGGGAAGTGGCTACTCACATGTGTGTTTCTTCCACAGCAACTGGACAGCATCCACGTCACCATCCTGCACAAGGAGGAAGGTGCCGGCCTCGGGTTCAGCTTGGCAGGAGGAGCGGATCTAGAAAACAAGCTGATTACCGTAAGTGACTTGCAGTGGAGGGCACTGCCAGTGGCACATCTTGGGACAGGTGTGCTGGGAGGGGGATTGAACTGGGAAGCAGAGGGATGCACAAGCCACGCCCCTGGGCAGGGGTCAGGATAAGATCTCCAAGCAGAGCCACCAAACAGAGCCTATGTGACCTTTTATTCAACACTCATCACGATCCTCCATTAAACAAAGCGGTCTCTGTGTACAGACAGTGTCCAGGCACTGAATAGGCAGAGCCACCTGTATAGCTGTGTGTGTGTGTGTGTGTGTGTGTGTGTGTGTGATTCCATTTCACAACAGATCTGAACAGACCTGAATCAGAATTTTACATGGTTGAAGCCTTCACATCAATGTGTTTGAGGGAGCTGGATGAATATTTTGGAAACTGGAAGCAGTCACTAAGATGCAGATGGAAATATTTGACTGCAGGTCATTTTGGAGCCATGGGACCCTGCCATAGCACATAGCTAACAGGCCTGGAGAGAAAGGAGCCTGGGGAGACAGAGCCCAGGGATGGAGGTGGCCTCCCAGTTTGCCCAACTGGACAGCTGTGGGCTGAGTGCACAGTTGGCTGGGTTCAGTGGCCCTGGCTGGAGGGAAGGTGGTGGCTGCATTTGTGCAGAGACCTACGCCAGGTCCCGGGGCCCAGCCCCTGTCCACACAGCAGCCACGAGAGCCAGGAGCTATGCATCTTTTCTGGTGCCATCCGGTCAGCACTGGGCAGCATCCTCAGCCCCTGCCTCAGTCCACTTGGCACTGGCCCACTTGTTCTTTGGGCCCAGGTTGTCATGGGCCGGGCTGCTCCTTCTCACAGCTGCATGCACTGTTGTCACCTCCACCTGTGCATCGCAAGGAATCTTTTGTGCAGTGCCATTTGAGTCTTCTTACCCAGCTGAAAACAGGTCCTCCTGCTCACAGCACAGGCCAGCACTAAGCAGCCCACAGTCCCTTGCAGTAGTGACCCCTCTATTAGTCTTGTGTTGAGCAGCAGCTTTCTTGATTTCTTTACCAGTGCTGTGCCACTAAAGAGCACACAAAATATGCGAGCACAGTTCCCACTATATGCAGCTGACGTTACAGAAGTTTCCTGTGGATGGAGGTCACTTTCTGTCTGACAAGGAAAAAAGAGAGCATGCTTGTGAGAACATCACTGTGGGGCTTTTCCTCTGCACTTGAGTAGTGACTCCCCTCTGCCCCACTTGGCCAGCCAGCCTGGTGACACTGCAGCCTCTCAGCAGCCTGGAGGAAGCGGTGCATGTCGGCCAAGTGTGTGTGCAAGCACTTCCTCTTTCTCCTTCCGTGTCTGAGCTGTTTTTGTCCTTTCTCAACTCATGAAAGGGGAACAGACACAGGGTACTACCACCACCAAGCACCATTCCGGGCCCTCAGTGACCTGTGGTCTAAATTAGCCTTCCCATATTAAAGAGTATACAGTGTTCATACTTCTTTTGGAGCTTCTGGGGTATTTCTGGCTGGGCTGGTCCAGCTCCTTCTTCCTCAGCAATGTGGACCCTGTGTGGGCAGCTCCTGGTTCTGACTTCTTTGGCACTTGAAGGTTCACAGAGTGTTTCCAAATGGGCTGGCCTCCCAGGAAGGGACGATTCAGAGAGGCAGTGAAGTCCTTTCTATCAATGGCAAGTCCCTCAAAGGCACGACACACAGCGATGCCCTGGCCATCCTCCGCCAAGCTCGGGACCCAAGACAAGCTGTGATTGTCACTCGGCGGATGCCAGAGGCCACCCCAGACCTGAACTCCTCCACCGACTCTGCAACATCAGCTTCGGCAGCCAGTGATGCTTCTGTGGAATTGAGTAAGTTGTCCCACCTGAGAAGCCCTTGAGGACCACATGGCCTTGGCCACGTGAGGCCAGTGCTGGGGGGCTGCTGAGACATGTCTAGGGGTGACAGTGTGTATGCTGGGCTGGAGCAGCAGCCAAGGCACATGTGGCAGGAGAGAAGGAGACTCTGACACAGCCCCTTTTTCTTTAGCTGCAGAGGGCACGGTCTACACGGTAACCCTGGAGAAGACGTCTGCGGGGCTGGGATTCAGCCTGGAAGGAGGGAAGGGCTCCCTGCATGGAGACAAGCCTCTCACAGTCAACAGGATTTTCAAAGGTGCTGAGTAGCCTGATATTTGTGTGGCCCCCAGTTGTGGGCATGGGGACAGGCCCAGAAGGTACTTGAAGCCTTTGGGCCTCACTGGCTTCTCTGTGACCTATGCCCTCTCACAAGCTGTGTCTTTGGGACTCAGTTTTGCTTTTTCAAGCTGTTTTCCTTTCCTCAGACATCTCCTTACTCACTCTGTGATGCTGGGCTCTCATAGTGACGGGGGCTGGTTGGTCTCGGGGGCAGGGTCAGGACCAGGTGAGCTTCCACCCTGGGGCACATGAGTCCAGGGAGCGCTGCATGCAGTTAGCAAGATCTATCCAATTCTCATGCAACATTTTTTAAAGAATCAAATTAAATTTTAAAATTCATGATGAACAAAATAACAAAGTCTTAAATAGAGTCCCAAGCCTGGTGTTACAGTCACACAACCTGGCCTGCTTGGCTTCATTTTATTCCTGAGCACACTTCTGTCCTGCTTATATTTAAGTTTGATATTTTGTCATTATGGATTGGGGTGTAAGTCAGTCTGACAATGGGGTGACTTGGATTTGTATTTTGAAGTTGTGAATCGTCACCTCAACTCCTTCCTGTCCCTTAAGCTGGAAGCTGATGGGTTGGAACCATGCAGAGCAAGGAGTGAGGTGCCGTGGACAGGGAGTCAGGTGGCCTGTAGTGTGTCCCAGATCTGCTTGGGGCCATTCTCCTTGGGGCCAGTGGCTCCTTGTCCAGAAAAAGAAATAGGGATGGTGAGGTCTGAGGTTCCTAGGATGGGATGCAAAGGGCCTCTGTTTCCCTGGGTCCGTGGTGAGCTGGCTTTGTTAGGGGAAGCTGTATAGCTGTGGAAACTCAGAAGGCAGACAGAGCTGTATGGGGGTTGAAACCATGTTAACCCTAACTCTGAGAAAGAAACTTTTTTTTTTTTTTTTTTTTTTTTAAGGAAGGGTCTACAGGGTGTTCAGGGTCACACTACTAGATCAGACTTGCAGGGATCCACCTATTTATAGCCTTCCAAGAGCTGGGATTACAGGTGTGTACCACCACACCCAGACTCAATTGCTGTCTCAGCACACCCTGGGGGTGAGGCTGGCAGGGAAGGTCCAGGGATCAAACTCCCAGCCCCTGTGCCTGCTTGCAGGCTGAGAGAGAAACTTTTAACCTCAAAGTTGAGCATGAGTCCAGGGTCAGGAGCCTTGGATCTAACTAGCTCTGCTGCCCCAGTGGGATGGCCTTGGGCCTATCACTCTCCATCCTGGCCATCTGGTCACCCAGGGCTAATGTGTTGACTTTATCCCTTAGTTACTGTGGACTGATGAGGCTCCAAATCTCCCACATGAGTATGGTGAAGGCTAAAATAAATGAGCTAAGTGATATGATTTTAGGTCTCTAGGAGGACCAAAGATCCTGTAACAATTCAACATTTTCTGGGTATTAAGACAAAGATCTTCTCCAGGTGGTGCATATTTATTTAGTTATCAAACAAAGGATAGGAATACTGAAGAAAGGTAGGAATCTGAGCAGGGCCTTACAAGGACCTTGGAAGTCTGCTAGAGGGCTTCTCCAACTGAGACATCATGTTAATTTAGGAGAACTATGCTGTCGCCAGCCAGGTCTGTACCTAGGAATGAGATGCCTGTAGCTACGGTCTTTATGTAGTTAACCGAAGCGAGAGCCAGGTGTCCCTATCTGTGGCCGTGTCTTGTCCTTTGGGACGTCCCAGCTTCATCCACCATCACAGGTCTCAGTCAGGACCAGCGACTTATAAAGGTTCACTTCTTAGAAGCCTGCTGTCCACCTCCAGACAAGTGGCCTATAGGCCTTGGTCAGACAAGTAAACACAGAAAGCCGACTAGTTAACATTAAGTCCTGCTCAGAGTCCCTCCCCAGTGGCCTGTGTCACAGGGCTGAACTAGGAAGTCTAGGTTCAAACCCACATCTCCCCAGCAGGTAGCTCTGAAGCACTGAGCCAGTTACTTGCGTCTCTAGTCCCCTCCCTGTGAGATGGGAACACGAACTGGTCATGCTTCCTATGTCACTGTCACAAACACAGAACAGGTGCAGCACAGCTGGTACAGCCACAGCCAATAGACTTAGCTATATATTCATTGTGATCATAATTATTTTCTGCTCTTATTTACTGTTTGTAAGATCATGGTGTCTAGTGCATGGGAGATTTTCCATAAATATAAACAGTAAACTATATAGAAGGAGAATGTGTCCTTTCTACACAGATGCAGAGATCTTCTCCAGGAGCCCAATGAAGTCTGCTTCACCCCAGTGCCCTTCCCACCCCACGCAGTGCCAGCAATCCCAGTGGAAGGGGAGAAGGGGGTGAGATACTGGCTCTGTATCCGCCACTACTTAAGGAGGACACAGTTTCCCAGTCTTTCAAGTTAGAGACTGAAATCTCCTTCCTCTGGGCCATAGCCTTTCAAGAGCCACAGAGAGAGTGCAGTGGCAGGCAGAAACCCTAAAATGACACACAGGATTTGGAGGCAGATTTACTTACCTCAGTGGGCACCGAGCAAGCAGGATCGCTGAGCAGAACAAAGTGAAGGTTTTCTGCTTGGGCTAAATTTAAGAGCCCTTCATGGGTTTGTTTTGATGACTAGGATCTCTCTCTCTCTCTCTCTCTCTCTCTCTCTCTCTCTCTCTCTCTCTCTCTCTCTCTCTCACGGGGTTACAAGGGTAACAATTTCTCCTACATAGTTTTTCCCTCTCAAGAGGAGCCTGGTGTCCACACTGTCTCTAGAGTATGAAGGGTCATTCTAGAACCACCAAGCTCCCAAGGGCTGGGGTGCTATCCTCTTACTGCTGTCAGAGACCAAAGTGGTCTCTTTTCTCATTCCCGCTACCCAAGGAACCCATAATCATCTTCTCCCTAATTTCAGGGGCTGACTTGGAACAGATTGAGCCAGTCCAGCCTGGAGATGAGATCCTGCAACTGGCTGGCACTGCCGTGCAGGGCCTCACACGATTTGAAGCCTGGAATGTCATCAAGGCTCTTCCAGATGGGCCTGTCACAATTGTCCTCAAGAGGAAGAGTCTCCAGGTCAAGGAGACAGCTGCTGAGGACCCTGAGGCAGGGAAGGTGCTGATACAGAAGCCAAGCTAAGCCAGGCAAATGCATGTTCCATGGTGCTGGTTCTCAGGGTCTCTGCTGCCCACCCCACCAGGACTGGGGGAAGCCCAGGGATGTGTCCTGTGGGTGGCTGTTCTGGTCTGGACCTTTTGGGACACCACCCCAAGAAGACTGGCCCAGAATGAGGACAGTATCACACTGGGGTGGCTGATATAATCTATAGACTGTATATATATAGAGAAAGAGCTCAGTGATGTTGTTATGGTGCCATAATAAAATGCATAAATTGCAAACTTACAGGTCCATGTCCTTTCTGCCACTTCTTACAAGTACTGTGACCATACTGCCATCCACCTGCAGCCCCAACTTCACTTTTTTTTGTCTGCCACATGGCAGGACTTGGAGGGACAGCTTGTCTTTGTGCCACTTGACCCCTAGTCACCTTCCTAAGGCTGGGGCAGGAGCCATGTGAAGGACCATCTCCCTTCAAGCAGGAGAGACTGGGCTGGTGCCTGGGAACCCAGCCTTTCCCGGGACTCTGGGTCAGAGCCAGCCCAGATATGCCAGGCTTAAGGGGACAAGAATGGTGCCTGGGCTGTTCTAGAGAACATATCCTGCCACATGAACCATTGAGAAATCTGTTTTCCTTTGGGTTGGAAAAGCGATCAGTTAGGTGGTGCTGGGTGATGGTCCCAGGGAGCCATGAAGCCTGCAGGTGAACCTCTAAGCATGTACAGGTGCGCCAGGATGGACCAGCTCAAACAGGAATGTGAAGGAAGAATGGTCACTCGAAGCCACCACAGGCCACGAGCTGTGCGGTATGTTAAATAGGAGACTTGCCGATTATGCAGCTGCTAGAGCAGGGGCCTCTGTGTCTGGGTATTAATGTGCCCAGAGGGCTGGGGGGCTGGCTTGGCAGTCCAAGTGCCTGCCTGACAAGCGCAAGCATGAAGGCGTGATCCTTGGTACTACATGCCATGCCAGAAGCAGAACCCAGGGTGTGCCATGCCAGCCACAGAAATTAGGTGTGATGGTGTACACCTGTGATTCCAGTCCTGGGGAGGCTGAGACAGGAGAATCACTATGAGTTTGAGCTTCATAGCAAGACTCTGTACCCCCCCCACCAAAAAAAAATAAATAAATAAAAGATGAATGTGCACAGCAATGCAGGGACAGTGCATGATTTGTGCGCTGGGAGGTGGCAGCCAGGCAGAGACTGAGTCCCTCCTCCTGTCACTGGTAGAGACAAGCAGTCAAAGGTGGTTTTAAGGCCAGAACTTTGTAGGGAAAATAACTCCGAATGCCTGGCCAAGGGCCTCTTTGCTTTGTTTACCTCAAACCCCTTATTGCCAAGCTTTGGCAAAGTCAGTGTGACTTAGAGCAGCCAGTGTCCTGGCCTGGGCCAATCCTGGCCCCTCTCCAGCCCTTTCTCCTCTGAAGCAAGGATGAGGACCAAGGACAAAACACCCAAAGCTCTTCTTCCCCAGCCATTATCAATGGCACCATGACAATGTAGCTTGGTGGCTTGTGCAGGGCTTGTGGGAGGACAAGAAGTCGCTTCCTGGCAGTGGACCTGTAGAAAGCCAGGCGAGATCCTAGGCCTCTTGTGGACTCCTGAGGTGACGTCACACAGCTGGCCTCGGCTTATTGGTTTATTCATTCTGAGAAGCAACTGCTTAGAGGGCTCTGCTTCCAACTTGTCCCCTTCTGAGTCCCGCCATGCAGTAGATGAGCAAGTAGATTAGAAATTCGAGACCAGGGGCCCAGTAAGATAGTGCAGCAGTCTAAAGCCCCTGCTTAGGCAAGTGCAGGAACTGTAGTTCAACCCCCAGCACTACATGAGGTGCCAGCCCCGTCCCCAGAGAGGGCGGAGCCAGCCACTCCACTTAAGGGAAACATTGAAGGTTGTTTCACTGCTGTTGACCCAATAGTGAAAGGTGAGAGGTGTGATTCAGTTCAATATGTGTGTCCACAGTGGGGCAGTGGCCACACAAGACAGCATGTGTCTCTTACCCTGACCTTCTTGCCCAGTGCTCCTCCTCCTGTCCCTAGGCTGCCTTAGACCCAGCTACCTTAGAGCTGCAGAGGACACATGATACCAGTTACCTGGCCTTTAGACCAAGGAGGTCCTCAGGTCAGAAGTCACCAAGCTCTAAAATAAAGACAACCTCTGGAGTGCCAGGCTGCTCGACGCAGCACGCTTCCCTTGGCCCATTTTGGAGTGGGCACAGGGGCATGGGATATGCTGCTTCTGGCTATCCTCTCCCCAGCTGGGAAACATGGGCCATCACCACAAAAGAGACAGAACAATCTCCCAGCAGCCCTTGGTCTCTGATTCTCATACCAGCTCCACTGAGCCAGAGCTCATGTAACACACTATGCTGGGGTCAGTATTAGCTAGCACCAACCCACTTTCCTGTAAGATTGCTTTCTGGCTCCTTCCCTAGCATTCAAACCAATTTCACCCTGTGTCAGGAAGCGTGGTGCCAGGAGTGAGGGCACAGCATCCTATGGGCCCAGTGGTTTGTATCCTTGAAGTTGACCTTCCAGCCTACTAGACAGGCCTGCACATGGCTCCATCTTGGCAAGACTACTGTCTTTAGGGTCTGGATCTCACAGAAGAGGCATGAACTAGTCTACTCCTGGGAAGCTGACCCGGGACAGGACTGGTCACACTGCAGGGCTACTCACTCACTGGGAATGATTTTTGATCAAGCGCCAGCATCCCATGGAGATGCCTGGGTGAGACATGGGAGCTGAGGAGCTAAGGATCTCACCTGTGTGATCAGGATGCTCAGCTGACAAGAGCAGAAGGGAGCTCTTTCCACCTCAGCAATGAGTTACCGAAAACCTCCAGGCTGGGGAAGGGGCTGCTCTCACCCCAGGGAAGTGTTTCCCTCTGGAAGAGCAAAGGGAGAGCTCTGCGGCAGCTCCCCACAGGCTGCAGCATGGGAGTAGCTCTGGCTCTAAGGGTCTCTCCCAAGGGTGAAAGTGGGGAAGGACTGTGAAGGTCCCTGGCTGTGTAGCCTCACTGGGAAAAGGGAAAAGCAAGGTGTGCAAGCCTCCAGCCAAGACTCGGGTGGGGAAGCTGAGCTACTGTGCTGGTCTGGGGTGGGGGTAGCCCCTGCTGGATCCAACGCAGATCCAGGGCATCTGGCCAGGCTGCCCACGTTCACCTCTCCTCCGTCCCTCTGTCTATGCTGGCTGGCAGTGAACCCCTGTCCTGGCCCTGTAGAAGAGGAGAGAAGAGGCAGACAGATGCCTGGGCAGGGGGCTTCTTTTCCCCAGAGCTGGGCTGGTAGGAGCCAGGCTGAGTTTCTAATCACCACCAGGCTGGGGGTCTGGGCAGGGTGTAAGCAAACACAGTTGCTAGGGCCATGGAGGTAAATTCACAGGAGGGAAAGAAGACAGGAGAGGAATGGCAATCAGCGGAAGAAACACACCAAGGCACACTGAAATAGTTTCCTTAAGGCTTATCTCATTGTTTACATCACCATTTCCCAAGTTGACATTAAGTGGAGAATCTTGTACAGTATCAACTCACATGAGTCCTGGTTGGCAACACAGGGTGGGGGAGCCACAGGTGCAGGACACAGTATTCAGTGCCACTCACAGCCTACAGCACATGGCCTCTTGGGAGGGGCTGGCACTAGGGTTCTGAACACATGGCATCATCGAGTGCTGAGATGAGTCCCTGAGAGGTGGCCGAAGTCTGGGTCCACCCAGCAGTCAGCTTGGATCCCAGGCAGAGCTGCAGCCACAAACAGCATTCCCATGGCAGTCCTGAGAGGAAGGGGAGCACCTGCTGCCCATGGCTGCTGCTCAGCGACGCGCTAGCCACCAGGCGTCTCAAAGAGCAGAAGCCAGCCTTCTGGCTCTCCTAGCCCCTGGGGCTCCTCGTGCTTCATGGCTGATCTCCGCCAGCAATCACCTTAAAGCTCAGCTGTGGAACTGCTTCAGTGCTTTCTGAAGGTTGGCATAAAAGCAGGCCATGCTGCGCGGGAAGAAGGAGTCCACCACGCTCTGAGGCAAGTAACCGCTGAGGTCAGTCTGGAAGAACGAGATCAGCCGGGTCTTACCGGGCTCCCTGTGAGGACAACAGGGGAGCCGTGTCAGGAGCTCGCTCCTTCAGGCAAGCGGAGCGTTGCCTGGGAGAAACAGCCACGATGGTACCCCGCCCGAGGCTGCCTTCAGTACTCCTGCTGGATCAAAGTGTCCCCTGTGCCTGTGTGGGTGCACCCCACAGCTCCCCGGGCTGCAGGCAGTGAGCAGTCTCTCCTTTCTAGCACAAGGAGGTAGCTCTCAGCTTCTGACATGTCCCACAAATGCTCTGAGAGCTCACCCCTTTATTCTAGGCCCTGGAAAAGTGACTTGGATGTCACCTGCCCTGACCCCCAAGGGCAGAGCTTTCACTGAAGAGACCCAGCCCCTTCCTGGACCTTTGCCAAGGTCACAGCTGCTGGCACAGCACCATGGTGTGAAGTGCCCCTTCTCCTCTGCTCCTCAGGTGCCACAGGGAAGACTACAGAAGCAGATGTGAGCTTCCGCCTGCCTGCCTGGAAAGGGCAAGGAAGGGAAACTGTGCCAGGGGACCCTGGACATCTCCAGCCCAAGGGAACTAAAACTCACATGTGCTCAGGCATGGCCAGGCCACTTTCCAACTCAAAGGCTTCTGCAGAATGTCTACAAAGCCTATTTAGCAAAGAGTGCTACACACAGGTGGGTGTGGGTGCCAGGTCTGAGTTTTGAATAAAATACTTTACACCCAAGCCCACCAAGCAGCACTGTGGGGAGAACACAAGCCCTCACTCCTGGTGCCTGCAGGAAACACTGGGGCACACACAGCTGTCGCAGCTGGTGCAGTTCTTTTACCATCCACTTGGGTGGTTCCTAGATAAGTTAGTGCTTCAGTGTATTAATCACATGGTGGCTGAGGAAATAGCTCAGTGGCATGTTTGCCTGCCTGGCAAGCGCAAGGTCCCGAGTTCATTCCCAGGTACAAAAAAAAAAAAGGTACAAAAAATTATGCAGAAAGCTTCTGGTAAAATCTGGCCATGCCCATGGGCACATAAGGGAGTCTGCTTGGCTCCAGGATGACTCAGTGCAGGCTTCAATTCCTCCTTCGGCTCCTAAGCTGGAAAGAGACAGGCATGGTGCTGAATGCATGGCTGGTACAGCTGTCACCACAGCCCCATGGGTGGGCAATACCCAGAGAGCATGGGAGAAACATGGAACTCAGCCTCTGCCCCTGGTCACAGCACTTCATGATTCCAAACCTCAGTTTCCTCACTTGGTAAATGGGACCATGACAGCTGTCTAATCAGCCCTACATCATAATTCATTTGTGAAACACTTCCAGGACAACTCTATTGCAAGCCAGGAACTTTGGCATATTATATCACTAACCTGTGTGTGTGTGTGTGTGTGTGTGTGTGTGTGTGTGTGCATGTCTGTGTGTATGTGTGGTAGTTTTGTAAGTGAGGCCTACGGTATTTTTATTCTTGGAGATTGCAGTAGAAGAACCTGGCTTAGTCAGCTTCCCCACAGCTGACACAATACCTGACACCACCCACCACCTGAAGGAGGACAGGCTGAATCTAAATCATAGCTTTAGGGAATTCTGTGTGAGGCCAGCTGGCTCCATGGCAGGCACACCGTGGCACAGGGGTGTAGTGGCACAAAGGAGCTTAGGTCATAGTGGCTGAGAAGAGCAGGGAACAGTCCCAGAGAGGAGGCGGCCCAGGACCAGACCTAGACCCCAAAGCTACATCTCAGGACTCACCCCATCCAGGTGACATCCCACCCTGGTCTCCAGTACCCACCCACAGTGCCCACAGCTAGGTCTCAGGCTGGCACCTGTACCCAGGGATCATTCTTACCCCGGCATAGGTTCACAGAAGCACCCACATGGATGGTTAAATCCTCTCACGAATCCTGGCTTCGGGGGACACAGTGCATGTTCCACATGGGTAGCTGGGGAGGAGTTCCAATGCGCAGTGAGCAAGAGCTTCAGCCAGTCCAACCTGCACGCTGGCAGGCCTGTGCTCACAGCCCAGCTCACCCAGAGCCCAGGGCAAGGGAGTGGAATTACTATTACTTCCTGCTTATACTTCCCAATGTACACACATGCATACACTCAACCCACATAAACTCACTCACACACACACACACTCCGGCATACAACTTTACCCATCTTATAAGACTAGTAGAGAGAAGAACATTCCAGTATGGGAAGTTTGGGGCTGGGAAGAGGAATGTGCCTATCTCACATCTCAGCCATCAGAGGCAAGGAGGTATCCCTCGTTCCCCTGGGCAGGCTTGGAGGATGGCAGGGACCATGTACCAATGGTGACCAGCATATCTATAGGCCAATCTGTGAGGCTCACCTGCCCAAGCCCTGGGCACAGAATCTTGTCAGCCCCTTCAAGGCTGGTTGGGCACCAAGGGCAGGACCCAGGGCTTGAGAGAGTTCTCGGCTGCCCTCGAGGGTCTCCAGAGTATGGAGGAGAGCCCAGCATGGCCCTGCACAGCCAGCGGCACTTGTATACCACTCACCATTGGAGCTGATGGTGCCATCTTCGTATTTCTTGATCAGCACCAAGTCCACAAAGTCCCTGGGAGAAATGAGCTTCATGGCAGCAGAGGGTGTAGAGGTCCTGCTCACACACAACATCTGCCAAAGCAAGGGGCTCTGTGTGTCTGAGCGTCACAGCTCTCCTCCCTGCCTAAGCTTGTGCTCCAGAGCCTGGGTAACAGGACCTCCTCATAGGACAGTGGCCCTGTGGCCACTTGACCTGGGACACTCGGGAACTTTTCAGCACACATCCAGGGAAACAGCTTCCCACTCCATTTCTAAGCATCTTGGGACAAGGCTGCACCTGCAGGCAGGCCTCCTCTCCTGCTTGTAAATGGGCACAGGAGTCCTCACCTGCAGACCAGTGAAAATCACCCTACAGGACTGTGCCAGGCTGGACAGTTCCCTGAGATGCCAACAACAACCAGGGGTGATGATCATGATGTTTAATCCACATGCTGCACACAGGGTTATCCTTCCTTGCTATCCCCTCTCTTAAGTCTGCTTCAAGACAGGGTTTGGCCAATTTTGTGCTTTGTGTGTTCTAATATTCTGCAGTAGGAATGGTAGAAGTGATTTTGTAGTAGCCCTACAACCTCCACCTGGGACTGACGCTCCCACATGTGTCATTCCCAAGAGATGGCATCTGGAGCCCAAGAGAAAAGGACACAGGTAAACTCTGCAGGTGGCAGCGTGTGACACAAATGTGACAGACTCTGGGGAGGGCATTTGGTCCTGTATACTGATCCATTCGTCTATCATTTATCTGTGTCAGAATCAGAACATGTGAGACAGGTCTGTGTAGAGCCAGGGACGTGGATCTATATTACACAGGATGGGTTTTGCTAAGGTTGTCAAGAATAAGGCCTATTTTAAGAGATACCAAGTGAAGTTTAGAAGACGACGAGAGTGCAAAACTGATTACTATGCTGGGAAACACTTGGTTATACAGGACAAAAATAAGTACAACACACCCAAATACAGGATGATAGTTCGTGTAACTAACAGAGACATCATTTGTCAGATTGCTTATGCCCATATTGAAGGAGATATGATAGTTTATGCAGCATATGCACATGAACTACCCAAATATGTTGTGAAAGTTGGCCTAACAAATTATGCCGCAGGGTGTTGTACTGGCCTGCTGCTGGCCCGCAGGCTTCTCAATCAATTTGGCATGGATAAGATCTATGAAGGCCCAGGTGGAGGTGACTGGAGATTAATACAGTGTGGAAAGCATTGATGGCAAACCTAGTGCCTTCACCTGCTATTTGGATGCAGGCCTTGCCAGAACTACAACTGGCAATAAAGTTTTTGGAGCTCTGAAGGGTGCTGTGGATGGAGGCTTATCTATCCCTCACAGTACCAAACAATTCCTTGGTTATGATTCTGAAAGCAAGGAGTTCAATGTAGAAGTACATCGGAAGCACATCGTGAGTCAGAATGTCGCAGATTATATGCGTTCCCTAATGGAAAAAGATGAAGATGCTTACAAGAAACAGTTCTCTCAGTACATAAAGAACAATGAAACTACAGACATGGAGGAGATGTAGAAGAATGTACATGCTGCTATACGAGAAAATCCAGTCTATGAAAAGAAGCCGAAGAGAGAAGTTAAAAAGAAGAGGTGGAACCATCCCAAAATGTCTCTTGCTCAGAAGAAAGATCGGGTAGCTCAGAAGAAGTCAAGCTTCCTCAGAGCTCAGGAGCGGGCTGCTGAGAGTTAAGCCAAATTTCTATGAAGATTTTTCAGATAAAGACCAATAAACTTATTCATCAAGCAAAAAAAAAAAAAAAAAAAAAAAAAGAACATGTGAGACATTTCCAGACCACACTGGGGAAGAGCCCCTTCCCCACATCTCTGTAGTTTTACTAAATGATAAAGAGCTACTGCTCACTTCTCTGCCATTTGACAAGCCCCAGCTCCCCAGGGTGCTTTCTGTGGCTGGTCTCCCATGAAGGTGTGTCCCTCTGCTAAGAAATCTTCTTTTCTATGGACACATGAATTAGGACAAAGACGGCTTATTCTGTGTAGGATCACCCAGATGACTCTCCTTGAAAGAGCAAGCATCTCCACTTTGGCCACACCTGGCCCTATTTCCACGTACTGACATGTACAGAGCTGGCTAGGACTTGTCCTTATCCCTTCAATGGGCTCTAAGCAATTCAAGTCAGTCAGCCAAGGTGCTGATGTAGACTCTTCAAAGCAAGGCAACAGGTGAGTGTCAATCTGTCCCGTAGCTCCCAAAAAAGCATAGGTGAGCTGTTGGGGAGGGACAGCCAGACTCCTCATGCCATATGCTAGGATACAGCCTTGAGTTAAGAGGCCATGGCTTCTCAGAACATAAAATATTACACATCAGAGCTGAAGCGCTGACCCCAAAACATTAGCCACTACTCTGAAGTGTGTTACTCAGACTACTCCCTCTGCACACCCTTCTCTCTGCACACTGCACAGGTGATTTCAGGCTGCCCGCCTGGCCCAGCTCACAGCACTCACACACTTCCCACCCTTCCCACAGACGTTCATTCTCAAGCCTTCCTCACAAATTAATAAAACCCCAGTTTGGCACTGGGTCCAGGCCTTTGTTCCAGTTAGCCATCACCCTAGCTGGACCTAGGACCCCCGTGGTGCCCCATCATTTTAGATATATAGCTGTGTCTTTATGTTACGGGTTGCACTGGGTGCAGTAGGATAGAATTAACTCGCTACAGTTCCAATAATTTTTCCATGAGACTGCAACTATAAACTTCCTGGACAGCAAGGGGCAATGGGAAGGGCTCCCCGTACTATTCATCTCCTCAGGATATGTGAAACATTTTTCTCTTTGTGCTGAACAATCCTTCACCAAAATTTGCAGTCATATTATTTTAATAAATTATATCTTAATCCCACTTTTAACAAATCCTTACAGTCCAAGGAAATACATGTTTTTTAAAGGATAATATCTAACTATAGGCATATCTGGGATATAAGATGAGGACTTGCAAGAATAAATATATATTATCTTATTAAAATCTAGTGGGCTGTCTGGAATGGAAATTTGAGTTCAAGGAAACTCATTAGACACAGTTTCTAAATAAGAAAAATTTACACATATATTTTTAAAAATAGGTAACATTAAACATGAGTTCACCTATTATTGAGAGGTGACTAAAAACCATGCTATTGGAGTGTTCAAAACTGTCACTAGGGGCTGGGGAGATAGATAGCTCAATGGAATAAGTGCTTGCCTGGTAAGGACAAGGTCCTGAGTTTGATCTGTGGTACAGCAAAACAAAACAAAAAACTGACACTTAACATACGTTGACATGCCGGGCGTGGTGGCGCATGCCTGTAATCCCAGCACTCGGGAGGCTGAGGCAGGAGGATCGCTGTGAGTTCGAGACCAGCCTGGGCTACAAAAGTGAGCTCAAGGCCAGCCTGAACTGCACAGTGAGACCCTGTCTCAAAAAGAAAAAAAAAAAAAAACATACGTTGACATGGCCCTGCCTTGAGCCTTATGAAAATGTAGCTGTCAATTCAGTGTCAGATGTCAACTACATGTGAGGGGATGATGCCTAATTTTTCAGAACTCTGTCATAGGTATGCATGCAAAAACATGCAAAGAGGGGCTTTGTGCTCCCAGAAGCTCATGGAGGCAGGACACATGTGCCAGGGCAGAAGGTCCTGGGAGGAGGCATCCCCACCCAGGGACACACCAGGATACCCAAAGCAGCGGGAAGGCCCCTGGCAAGCTGGCCAAGATGGCACAGGCAACTAAGTTCAGATGAGAGTTTAGCACAAGTGAGTCCTTATCACCCTGACAAGCTGGGAAAGTGAGGTGCTTGTAAGGCAGCAGTGGGGAAAGCACCCCTCCTGGGGCCTCGGAGACACCTGGTCATCACAGGTAGAGAGGCGCTTCCCTTCTTCACGAGGTGGCACCTTGGAGATAGGGCTGGAGAGTGCAGGGGCCCTGCCCGCTGGCTCCTAGCAGGCCCACTGACCTCTGTGAACCAAGGTCCTCTTTACCCCTAACAAACTATTTCTACCCCAGGTCTTTGCTTAAAGAGCCCTGTGTCTGTAGCACCCACAGAAGGGTCCAAAAAACACCATTGCTCACTGCTTAATTGTCATTGTGGCAGCCGCTTGTATCAGCCTCCTGTGATTTCCTAAGCTTTTCATTCTCTTATCCCCACCACTCACTGTACCAGGACAAAGAAAGGCTGATGTGCTAAAAAAAAAGACTCAAACTAAGAAAATTCTATGTATGGCCTGCCTGTTGGTACAGTTATAATTTGTTTTTAAAGCACATTAACCTAAATTTCCTCAACTTCAACTATTTGTTTAAAATACTCGCCTACTACCTTACATTTTACCTTCTTGTTATTCTGTTAAGTGTGTAAAAACCAAATCTAGCTCAGGTGGCTTTTTTTTTTTTTTTTTTGGTCTTTTTGAGACAGGGTCTCACTATGCAGCTCAGGCTGGCCTTGAGCTCCTTGAGCTCACTTCTGTAGCCCAGGCTGGTCTTGAATTCACACTGATCCTCAGCCTCCCAAGTGCTGGGATTACAGGCATGTGCCACCATGCCCGGCTTCCTCAGGTGGCTTTTAAAGGAAGTTATTTAAGTATTGAAACTGCTCTAGAGAATCACCTGCCATAAATTATAGGCAACTGCAAAAAAGTATATATAAAGGATTGTTAGAGTGTAATCATGAGGCTGGCTATTCGTTTTGTTACAAAGATAAGCCACTAGTACACAGCAGCACCCGAGGAGGTTGAAGCAGGGCAACCTCCTTACTATGAGATCCAATTTCAGCTCTGACTGTGAAGACTTGAGGTACCCTTTTCTACCCCAGGGATGTGCACCCATGTTTTAGGAAATGCTGACCTAAATACCTGAAGCAAGCGACCAAAGGGTGGCTTCTGGGTCAAGATCTGGAGTGCTTGGCACCCACGAGCTCCCCCGTGGGAGATACCTCGTTAGGCTGCACATCGTCACCTGTGTTGCTCATCAACCCAGTAGGTGCTCTTGAGAGGGCAGAGCCGAGATACCACTCAAACGGCTCCAGTCAGCCTGCTTGGCCAATGGCTCCATGCCTATTAGTTTTGGCTATGATTTTTCTTTTCCCTGAGCTTCTGTAATTAAAATGAGACCAGATCTTATAGCTACAGAGGATCCCAGGGCATGCTTCTTAACATCTAAGCTGTCTACTATGGGGGTAAGGAGCCCCATGTGGCTACTTAAATTAGTTGAAATTGATAGGTCAGAATTCAAAGCTTCCCAGGCACCCTGCCCCCAAACTCTCTTCCTCTTGGTCCCATGCAGAGCCAAACCACAGAACAGGTCCACTTTGACCTGGACAGGCAACCGTGGAAACTCTCCTTGTTAACATTGAAAATCTCCCACAGACCAGGTAGCCTTGCCAAGATTAGCTCTCCCACAGCTGTTCCACCCCCCTCAACCTGTTACCTGGTTATTCCAGCCTGTGATCACCCTCCCTGAAAGAGCCTATAAAGTCTCCTGTTCCACTTTGTTCGCAGCTATCTTGGTCGCTAGACAGCCAGCCTGCTTGATGCCCCCAGTAAATCTGCTAGTGTCAGAATGCCTGGCCTGGTTGATTGCGTGGGTTTGGACCTAAATGAAAATAATTCATTTTCTCAAACGAGGTGCCTTCTAATGCTCCAAGCCACATAGGATGCATGGCTACCATGTTGGACAAAGCAGCAATTGAGCACTTTCATCACTGAAAAAAGTTCTGGTGGACAGGGCTAGTCTTGATGGAGTCCACTCTATCCAAAGAAACGCTAATCCAGAAGATGTTGCCTGACACAGCCCACAGCAGGCAGTGGACCCTGACTCCTGGGCAAGGGTCTCTCTGTCCAGTGAGAGCTGAGGGGCCACACCCTAGCACTGACTCTTATCCTGAACGTCCAGATTCTCTGTCCCTCTTCATCAGCTACTGCTATCTATACTATGTGTGCATCATGCTGTCTCCCACCTGTATGCAGGGCATGCCTCCTGCCAAAAGGTGCCACAGGCCCTACAGGAGGGGCTGAGCTCAGATTCCCATGGCAGAAGCACAGACACTGTCTGGGGGACACACGCTGGGGGGAAACTTACATGTGTGATGCTTTCAATAATTTCAAAACTGGTCACATTCTCATCCCATTTCTCTCGCAAACCCCCAGCTACTGGCTTTATGCAGTCCCACACCTCCTCTGGGGTACCACACAGAACTCCCTCTCCTCGGTACCTGGAACACAGACAGGAATCAGTAAGCACGTGTTATTTTAAGACCTATACGGGCAACCACACCATGTCCCTCCCAGCTCTTCAGGACTGTGGGCAGCAGGGGAGCTGAAGAGCCCTGGCTGTCTCCCCTGGGGCTTTGAAGTGGGTCATAAGCTCTCTCAAGAGCATGGTTGGCTGGAAATGATTCAGTTGAGGACTGAAGCTGGTGACTTCTGTAAGACACCTGTACAGCAGATCACAGGGTACAGAGTGAATTGGAGCCTTTCAGGAAACAAACCCAGGAGCACCGGGGTGTGGCCTCTCACACGCTTGGAACAGAGAGAGTGCACTTACAGGCTGCCCGCAAACTCTGTGGATGGCCTCCAGGAAACCGAAACTCCATTCTGTGAAAAGGCACAGAATCGTAGAATTTTAGAGCTAGCCCGGCCCTGGGCGAACTCTTGGCTCAGTCTCTACTTCTGCAGAAAAGGGGTGAGAAGCCTCAGGAGATTTGAGTCTCCTAGGTCCGGACCCACACCACACACAGCAGGAGGACCGGGGTACACAGGGTGTCAGAGGAGACAAAGTGTTCTTCGTTAACCGGCCAGCTCCACGGCTGTGCATGGTGTTCAGATCACTTTCACGACCACCACGCATTCGTTTCCTCAAGCTGTGTTCAACACTGTGTCCAGCAAGGAAAATGTTTCTTGTCACCCTGAGACTACAGCGGCGGGCGCGCTGGTGGAGGGAACAGAGCGAACGCTGGGAGCCCGGGGCGGCTCCAACCTCACCACCTCCCACTCCAGGTATGCCAGTCTCGCGCCCGGCGTCCCCCTCCCGGGGCCACCGCGAACAGGGACCACACTGACCCTACGGCGTCCCTCTCCGTCTGCTTGAGAGCAGGTGCAAAGACAGGGCCTGGGGACCCGGACCCCCGGAAGCGAAGTCTTACTACCCCTTCCCGCCCGGCTCCTCACTCACGCCTCCTCGGCAACTCTTCCAGCCGGATGCGTCTCGCCGGTACTGGAGCATCTTCTCCGCCACCGCCTCGCTCATCTGCGCTGCGGCCGCCGGATCCATGGCGTGGGGTTGGTTAGTCCTGGGGGTCAAGCGCTACCAGGGGTCACAAGGCCCGGAAAACCGGGCGCGAGGAGGAGCCTCGGGGCTCCGCCCCCGACCCGAGGTTGGCTAGTCCGCGGCCCGCCCTGAAGCTGGCAGGGCGGAGCCGGGCTGGTGGCGTCAGCACTTGCAAGCGTCCCGAACCAGGCTGACCAGGCTTCCGCCCCGCCCACTACGCGCACCTGGGAGGGATAAAAACCTTAACAGCCAGTTCGTGCTACAGCCTTTGGCACGCAGAGGATCCCCAGTTAAAAGCCCTATTCTAATACTGCAAAAACTTTCTGATCTAAGACCCATTCGTCTTCTAAAGGCATCCTTCAGGCTGGCAGGACCCATCTTCTGTAAAAGATGAAGCCCTCCTGATCATTTTCTATCTGAAGCTAAAAGCCCCCAAAAGTGGTCTTGTCATAGTTGGAGGTGAAACACATAATTTTTAAAATGTTGACAGCCACAGAGTGCCGGGTGATCCAGATTCTTTGGAGAATGCGCTGTGTAGACACGTCTCAAACTTATGAAAAGTCCCAATATCTCGCCCTGTTGGCTAGTTCTTCTTTTGGAAACTCATCTGCTGTCCTCCTTAGCAGGGAACACTGATCTAAATAAACCCCGTTTGTTTCTAAGTCCCTTAGCTATTGGTGAAATTATTGTTTGTTTGTTTGTTTTCCACCAGTGGCACCCAGCTGTGCCAGGTCTCTAGGCCCATGCTTGGTTACAGGTGTCTGTGGGCCTTCTGGAGAGGTGCTCCTTTGGGGCCCACCGCACTAAGTGGTCTGGCGGGATGTGGGTGGCATGAGCAGACTGGGCAGCCTGCACCGCCTCTTCAGGGCCGTGTCTAACCATATTATTGAAAAGGTTGGTGCGGAGGGTTATGAGTTTCTCTCTGTGCACGCATTCGTTTCCTTTAAAAGTTTGAAAGAAATGTGTGCAAGAGTGGCAGAAGCAAAATGACTGCTCGAAAACCCTCTTTGGAAGATAAGAGGGGCTGCCAGGCAGTGAGAGAAAGCACATCTTCCAATCAGAGAGCTTGATCATCCCAACCTGCTGCTGGGAAAAATCCCTTACCTCCCTTGAGGCTCACTTGCTCAGGGGTACAATGAGACGTTAAGCACATGTCTCCGCAGGGCACTGTGAAGAGCATAGGAAGCAGTATTATTATAGGCAGTTAAGTTAAAAATTAATAGGCAGACAGCAAGCGATTCAGCCCTCCAGGAAGTGAGCATGAGAATTGTGGCTGGAGGTGGGTAGGAAGAGAGCCAGTGGGACAAGGCCCCTCAGCCTCACTAGAGACAAACAGCAGCTGGCAGCTGTGCTGGGTGTGGTCAGCAACCTCTGGCCCGGGGGGCCCAGACAGGCCTCAGGTGCACATTTGGGTTTCCAGGCCAGAAGGTTCAGACACGTCCTCTCCTCCCTTCCCACCGGTGTATTGATGGGAAGATAAATAAAGGTGAGTAACAAAAACACAAGCAAACACAGAGCTTCAGTCATAGTTCTGGAATCACAGAGAAGAGCATGAAGACTCTTTTTGGAGCTATTTGATGGACAAACATGAAGAGATTTGTTAACATCCTGTGTTCAGGACAGTCAGCCATGATAGTTGTCTTTGTACATGTGTATGAGAGTGTAAATATAACAACTTTTTGGGAACAATATTATTAAGGCCGTTTGGGACTGATCTTGCAACAAGAAGCAGCCTTGTTATTTGTCAATATGCTCCAGTTACTGGGCATCATGCAGTGAGATATTATGTCACCATTGCAGATATGTTGGGCGGAGGAGGGGAGGCAGGGCTAGAGCAAAGAGGCAGCTCCCCGCGTAAAGTACAGGCTGCCTCTAACCCCAGGGGTTCAAGGGGGGGACCCTTTTCACCACAAGCCCCTCACTCTCTACAAGCAACTGAAGGGTATGTAAAGCTTAACTGGATGTTATTTAAGTTCTTATCCTATTCCAGTAAATTTTTTGGTATTGTACTGTATAATAAGTTAAAAATACCCATTGGAGGGCTGCAGCATTGTGTGAAAATCAGTGTTGGGACAGGTGAGGCTGCTCAGTGGAGAGTGCTTTAGTGTGTGTGTGTGTGGGGGGGGGTTGACTTAAAGAAAACAAGTGCTTAACTCAGATGAGGAAACATTCACTACTAGATACAACCTTGACAAGAGACCAATTGTTGGTGGCTGGCCATGCCCTCCCTGAGGCACTGCTGGGCCCTTCAAAGACTTGGCTGGCCCTGCCCGCCCCTCCCTGGCCAATCCTCACAAGATCTTGCTGAATTCCTCCTGCAGGCAGCTCTGCTCCATAGGTGATGTCTGGTGTCTTTCGGCAGCCCCATGACTGGGTCCTGTGAGGTCCCTCCATGAAGCTCCTAGCACGTGATCGTTCACTTGGAGATGCATGGTACCAGGTGCAGTGGCCTGTCGGTGTAGTCTAGAGCACGGTAAATCTCCAGGTCGAGGAGGACAGTGCTCACCTCTTTCCTATTTATGCTTGTTTTCACGTTGAATTTTTTTTTTTTTTTTTTTTTTGAAGGAAAACAAGTAGACCCTGAATTTCACAAAGCCCAGTCCTGGCTGGGCATGGTGCCGCACGTCTGTAATCCTAGCACTTGGGAGGCTGAGGCAGGAGGATCGGTGTGAGTTTGAGACCAGCCTGGGCTACAAAAGTGAGTTCATGGCCAGCCTAAACTGCATAGTGAGACCCTACCTCAAAAAGATAAAAAACAAAAACAAAAAACTAAAGCCCAGTCCTGGAGTGATATCCTAGAATCTGCTCCTTGAGATTTGTTTTGTTTTGGGAACCAGAGACCTCAGTCTCTTAATATTCATGCTTCAGGCTCCTGAGTCCTGAAGCAAGTACAACCACACATGGCTTAATTAAAAAAAAAAAAAATATATATATATATATATATATATATTTTTTTTTTTTTATATATATATATATATATTTTTTTTTTTTTATATATATATATATATATATATATATATATATATATATATATATATTTGGTATAGGGTCTCGCCACACAGCTCAGACTCTTAATGATCCTTCTATCTCAGTCTCCCCAGTGCTGGGATCACAGGCATGCACTACTGCACCTGGTTTCTGGCCAACAAGTCACACCAGGCTCCCATAGCCTGCACCGCATATGGTACCGGGGATCAAACCCAGATCCTTGTGCTTGCCAGGTAGGAACTTAGACCACCGAACTATCTCCTCAGCCCAAAGATTTTTTTTGGAAGATTATTGACAGAACTTTCCAGAATGCACTAAGAGGTGGAGGAGCAGTGGCTACTCCACCTGAGGAGGACTGGGTGCTCTTCTCTGCTTCCCCCGTTCAGGCTCAGCCCTCTTACAACCTGTAGAAAATAGTGAAAAAACTCACTAAGTTGTTTTGGGAGTCAAACCTAGTGCCACCCAAGAAGAAATGATAAAGGGCTATAAGAAACTGACTTTTAAGTAGCCTCCTGATAAGAATCCAAATGGAGAAAAGTTTAGGCAGATTTCTCAAGCGTATGAAGTACTCTCTGATGCCAAGAAAGAGGGAAGGGAATTATATGACAAAGGAGAAAATCAAGCAATTAAGGAGGGTGGAGCAGGTGGTGGTTGGTTCTCCCCCACGGATATCCTTGATAGGTTTTTTGGATGAGGAAGAAGGATGCAAAGATGGAATGGTAACCGTGGTGCATCAGCTCTCAGTTACCTTAGAAAATTTATCTAATGGTACCACAAGAAAATTGGCTCTGTGAAAGAACATGGTTGGTGACAAGTGTGAATGCCAAGGTGGTAAGAAAGGAGCTGCAGAGTGCTGTCCCAGGTGCCTTGTACTGGAATGCAAATGAGAACTCACCACATAGGACCTGGAATGGCTCAGCAAATTCAGTCCATGAGCATGGGGTGCCAGGGTCATGGGAAACACATCAGCCTACAGATAGAAGTAAAAGAGCTGAAACAGAAGGAAGGTAGAAGATTCTAGAAGTTCTTTTTTTTTGAACTGAGAATTGAATTCAGGACCTTGTGCTTGTTGGTTGCTGTGCCACTGAGCTATATTGACAAGAAGTTCATATTGACAAAGGCATGAAAGATGGCCAGAAGATAACATTTCATGGTGAAGGAGACCAGGAAACAGGGCTAGAGCCAGGAGATATTATCCTTGTGTTAGATGAGAAGGACCATGCTGTTTTGACTTGATGAGGAGACCTTTTCATGAGTGTCGATATACAGCTGGTCGAAGCACTGTGTGGCTTCTGAAAGCTGGTATCCACTCTTGACATCCAAATAATAGTCATCAGCTCTCATCCAGGTCGAATTGTCAAGCATGGAGACACCAAATGTGGGACAAATGAAGGCATGACAATTTGTCTTAGACCATATGGAAAGGGTCACCTAATCATCAAATTTAAGGTAAACTTTGATAGAATAGCTTTCTCTTGACAAAATCTCTTCAATGGGAAAGCTCTTACCTGAGAGGAAGTAGAAGAGACTGATGAAATCAGGTACAGCTGGTGGACTTTGATCCAAATCAGGAAAGACGGTGCCATTATAATGGGGAAGCCTATGGGATGGAGACCATCATCCCAGCAGCAGTGTGCAATGTCGGACCTCTTAATGGGCCACTGAATGATACTACTGCCGGCATTTAGTGTGCAGTAGTGAGTGTGTGAAGGACAAGAATCCTGAAGTTTAATGCTTTTAAAAAGTACCTGACTCTGATGTCTGTTAGGCCATGCATGCCTTGTAGTTGACAAGCTTCGACTGAAATGCTAGACCGATGGCATCAAAACTGTTCAACTGGCAATCAGTTTGTGGATGTGTTAGTCTACCTATAGTTATTTGCATTAAGTGGGACTCTGCGTTCTACTGCCTCAACTATTACTTGAAGGTGGCATAAATATAATTTATTTTGTGATATCAGCAACAGAAATGCTATTCTTACAAAGAAGGGGGTCTATTATGATAACGCTGCTTCTTAAGGGACTGCATTTCTAAGATTGGAGTTGCTTCTGCTCTGCCATCTTTCTGTCTATCTATCTGTCTATCTATCTATCTATCTATCTATCTATCTATCTATGTATTGACCCTAGTTACCTAGTTATATCACTTTCTCCCTCTCTTTGGACCATGATAAGCCCTTGAGTTGTGGCTTCAGGTGGGTAACTTTGAAATTAAAGGGAAGAGACTACATGGTAATTTGCATGTGTAATATCAGAAAGTGTTCCTTAGGTTCTGTTACAGGCTTACTTTAATCCAGGTAATGCTTCAAAATAACTATATGTAACAGTAATAGTATAGCAAATTATGAATAGCTTTAGAATTTAAGCAATTGCTGGGATGTATGAATGCCTCCTTAATATACTGATGACAAAGCAAAAAAAGCTTCTCAAGTAAATTTGACCTCGGTATACAAAGGATTTTGGCTCCAGGATTTCCTTGGACGCCAAAATCTGTTAATGATCAGGCCCCTTCTACAAGTGTAGTGTTTGCATGTCTTATGGCAGTAGTTATATCATCTCTAGATTTCTTGTAATATCTACTATTACATAAATGCAGTATAAATATTTACTATATTATATTTTTTTAGAAAATAATGACAACAAGGGGCTGGGGAGATAGCTCCATGGCACAAGTGCCTGCCAGGCAAGTGTAAGGTCGTGAGTTTGAACCTCGTTCCTGAAAGAAAAAAAAAAGAATGACAACAAAAGAATGACAACAACTTTTTCTGTTTAGTACAGAAAAAGTCTTTTTGTTCAGTTCTCACTGTTATTTGGATTAAATCCCTGGAGGTAGAATGAATAGTGAGGGCTGATGGTCTTGTATTCCATTGTGCTTTTGGTTGTTAAATCAGAATAAGATAACGCTGGGTTACAAAATTCCTGGTTGTTCCAGACTTCTGAAGTCTCATCTTGGAAGTGAAATAAATAATAATAACAGTTGATGTGATCAAGTGATAGCAACTGGAGTGGTGCTTCTCTTATAATAGATATTCATATATGATATGTGTTCCATTCTCTCTCTCTCTCTCTCTATATATATATATGTATATATATATATATATATATATATATATATGTATTGTGTGTGTGAAAAAGAAATGAATAGAGGCATGCTTGTATATGTTTATGTTTCCATACATTCATGTGCCACCTAAGGACAGTTTGGTCAGTGACAGGAAGTGTATATAGTGGTGGCCCCATAAGATACCAGCTAGTGAGTGACACCATTGCCATTTTATTTTCTGTGATATATTTTGTGTGTGTGTTTAGAATACTCATTTTTAGAAAGGTATAAGAGAAAATACAACTCTTAATAGAGTAAGCCCGAAGACATTTCCTTTTCATTTTATATCATCCTATGTGGTTTAATCATTTTACTTGATAATGTTGTAGACAGCCAAATTAGACAGAAATATTATAGGCAGTTAGATAGGGCCAGGCCCTCAAGGAGACAAGATGAAAGACAAGGTGATTTGATGGCTTTACTTGGGCCAGACCTCAAGACAAAAGAAAAAAACATTTTTATTTTTATGGCCGGCCATAAAGATGAGTGAGTGAATAAACAAACAAAGGTCCTGAAACAAGAAAAAAAATAAATAAATAAAATAAAAAAATTCTTTAAAAAAACCCCCCAAAACAAAAGTAGCCACCTGCTTCCCTAGGAATGCATATCAGGGATTGATATTTTAAATAGGTATCAATCACCTTAAAAGAGCCTAAATGAGTCAGGAGTTCAACCCGAACAAGAGGAACCCTTATTCCTTATTTATGCTGCTTGCTACGTGACTTGCTTTTCTCAATTTGTTCCCAATTTGATCAATTTTACCTGAGAAATGGTGCTTGTAATCTCATTGGTCAACCACAACCTTGTCCCACCTCATGACCACCTAAGCAAGTTCCTTTAGTTTCACCTTAGGTCTGCCTTATCACATGGTTTTGCCCTATAAGACCCCTAAAAAAGACAATTTCCCAGGCAACCCACTAGGGTCCTCCTTCTGTTCCCCTCTTGGACAGATGCTTTCTTTCCCAATAAATATTCTATTCTAAACCTCTGCCTCATTCCTAAAATTCATTCTTGGTTTTTTTTTTTTAAGAATTTTTTAATTTTACTTTATTTTTTTTCTTGTTTCAGAACTTTTGCTTGTTTGTTTATGCATTTTTATGGCTGGCTCAGCCTGCCCTCAGGGTAGGGCTGGCATAGCATGTGGTGCCGGGGATCGAACTGCAGTCCCTGCATCTGCCCAAGCTTTGCTGAGCAGGTGCTTTAGACCACTGGGCCATCCTGCCAGGTCCCATTCTTGAGTTTTAGAGAACACGAACTCATCCAGGTGTCTTCTCAGGTTGGGAGATCAGTGTTTTTCTTCCTGCATCAATAACATGTAGGTCTTGTTAAGCTTCTTAAAAAATCATTGTCGACAGTTTCTAGAAGTTCCAGCTTGAGACTCGGGCTGGAGCCCCATAAAGCAAGGGACAGTAAGAGTAAGTCTCCTTCCTCTGGGGATGCTCCTTCCAGGCTGGAGCTGCAGCCTGCCTCATGGCAATGCTGTCCCCCAGTCCAGCAAAGTGAGTGTCTGCTGTAAAAAGTAACTTTTGCAAATTGAGGGGGCTGGGCAGATAGCTCAGTAGAATAAGCACCCACCTGGCAAGACATCAGCTCTTCAAAAGATGGCTATCATCAGGTTGTAAACAGTTTTCAGTGCTGTAAGAAATTTTCATCTTTGCTTCCCCAAATAGCAAGTCCTGGGTATACAAAATAGTAGGAGACATAAAGTGTTCCCAGAGCCTGTAGCACCCTGACAGCAGGAGACTTGGTGGTGTAGGTAGCCCTGCAGCTCTGTTTTGATGCTGGAGAGTGGCACAGGTCAAGGTGAATGGGGACAGGTGCAGAGGGGAGGCGACATTGTCCACACAACCCTCTGGGGTTCTGATCTGGTCTGGGGCAAGCTGTGCTAGGAGCTAAGTGGGAGGAGGAATGTGAGGTTGGCTGAGCCCACTCCTCAGAGCCCCTCCTGCCAATCTTCAGCCTCTCAGTCTGACTTTGCTGAGGTCCTATTTTTTTTTTTTTTTGCTTTTTTTTTTTTTTGTTTTCAGAACCAGGGATTGAACTCAGGACTTTGTGCTTGCCAGGTAGGCACTTGTGCCCCTGAGCTATCTCCCTGGCCCCAGGCCTGGTTGAATTACAAGTAAGGAAGTAGGGACTTCCTGCAGAGTGTTGGCTATGGTCTGCATATATTAAGTCTTTACGTATATGTTTGTTGTTCACTTAGCACAGCTGGCTGTTCCCCAGTGCCTAGCCCCTGCCAGCCACAGGCCTATGCACAGGCCCTTTAATCCATGCAGCACTGGGAAGTAGAAACTAATGCTTCATTTTGCAGAGCACATCTGAGGCCACAGAGCTGGTAAGTGGCAGTTTGTAGACAAATACTCAATTCCTATTTCCAAAGGCTATGTATGTTTTATTATCTCTCATTTCCTGTAAGCATATATGGTATTTGCCAGGAAATGTACCCAAAAGAAAACTACTTGTAAACTTGAAAGAAAAACAAAAGGAAATCATACACTTGCACACAAACACACACTCTCAGAGTGTGTGGAAAACACTGCCTCAGACTGGGAAGGTCGTTTTTACAGAGATGTACAGAAAGCCTTCCTCTGAACTCCCTGGCTTTCATGAAATCTGCAACAACCGGAGTTGCCAAAGGATTGTCCCTAGGTCTAAGATATTATCCAGACTATTTTAATCAAGAAGCATTCGCTCTGTTTTTGATGTGTACAATTCTCATCTCTGAGACTTGAGAGGAGTTTGTTATTTGGGTATTTTAGGGAGGATTTAAATGGCACTGTGAATCACATCCTCAACAGTTAGGTTGTCCTTGCTTTAGCTAAAGGGCAGAAAGACATACAGCCTCCCTGCCAGGGATCATAACTAAATGCAAAGGAACACTGTGAAACCACCCTTATTCTGGCTTTCATCCAGAATGTAGGGTTGTGCCTTCTGTTGGGACTTCGATGCTGGTAGAATTTAGGTGAAGAAGGGAGATGACTGCTCAGCCAGCAATCCTGTCCTAGGAGCATGTGGGAACTGCTTCCGGCCAATGGTGATGGTGGTGGCCCATGCACCATGCAATGCAGGCATTAGTCCCCAAAAGAGAAAATGCAACCCAAGGAAAGGTGTGAGCTGTGTGAAAAGGCAAACTATGTAAAATAACTTAGTCATTTTTTCATCCAATTAGCAAAAGTGTTACAGTATGAGAAGATTGACTTTGAGTGAGGTCGTCAAAAGAGGTCTAGGGGTTTGGATTAGGAAGACAAACAGAAGAGCAGCATAACTACTTTTAGTAGCAAAGAGGTGGAAAAGATATCAATGTACATCATGAAGAAAATGGATAAATCTCAGATACTTTATTCACACATTTCCTTATTATGCAGCAATCATAAGTGAGTTTGATCTATAGACATCCAAAACAAATACATACAAGGATCCATGCAGGATAACAGAATTTACATGAGTAAAATGTATTTAGATATTGCTGATAGATGCTTCTGCATGTATATACACAAATACATCTGGAACTACAAACAATTTACTGAATGGATTTATGCTCACTTGTTGACAGTGTGAGGGCAGTGAAATCTAATGTGAGAATAAATGTGGACTTTGACTATGTCTATAAGGGTTTCTTTTTCATACCAAAGTGTCTACATGAGAATAAAATTAAATTTGAACAACTGCTGACCCTCCCAGTGGGAGCAGAGGTGTTTGGCACACTAATTTTTTGTACTGATCAGTGTGTTTGGAATTTTTCTAAATTGAAGATGTTTGGCCCAATGCCAAGTGCCAAGATGCCTGGTACAAATGACAGCATCATGCCTGCAACTCTGGCTTTGTTCTGGTCACTAGGTTTTCTTAGGAATTTCCCAAGGCTGGTTTATCCTCTGGTCTCCCACTCCTACTGAGGCATGTGCTCTTACACGCTGCTGGCTATGGGGCCAGCCTTTCCTGGGGAGCTCTAGCCCACACCAAAGACCAGCATCCTGGTTACCAATGGACATCCCATGGCCTCACCTCTTCCGTGGCCAGACTTTGAAACTAAGGGTGCTCTTTTCCATGAATCCATGAAAAGGTGCTTCATCTGTGTGTGGTTTTACAGTGGCAATAACCGAACTCAATTTTTCTTTCTGGTTAAAAGTGGTCATGTGTCTTTGCCTCTAAATCC